>JADCRB010000043.1:1343575-1628265 GCA_021464245.1 Carallia brachiata
TGGTGATCTCAAAACTGTCAAGCCCTTTAAGACCAGTTACTAATTCAGCGGATTTCAGATGTAATTAAAAAAAAATTCAGAATTGTCAGATTAAGAAAAGCAGAAGAAAACCTTCAGGGGGAGTACATTGTTCTTTGATTGTACACAATCAAGGGAAAATGCATTCTTTGTGGTTGTAATTTTAGAAGTTGTGCATGTATGTGTAAAATCAAAAAAATTAGGTCTGTGATTCTTAGTGGAAAAGGTTTGAATTTCTTAATATAAGGGCGTGATATGTGCATTTATCTCATTATTTTCATCCATTAATTGCATCTACCTGTGGTAATCTTTTTCTTCTTGAGATCTCATGTAGACTAATTCCATGCCCCGAAACATTGGGTTCGGCAAAGTTTTAGTCCTTTAAATTTGAATTTTTTTAATTGAGTTTTATATGTTAAGGTATTTTCATTTAAGTCAGAAATGTTACTAGTTTTATTTCATTCGAGTCCAATTATTAACGAAAGATGGTTTGACCATTAATTTAGGTATTTTACAGATTAAAATATTATTTTTAAAAGAAAATACATGAAGAAAAATATTTAAAATACTTATACTGCATAAAAAGCGTATTTTCAACATTTCCAATGAAAAATGTATTTTACTCTAAAAATCTGTAAAAATTAATAAAAATGAATATTGCTAATAATTTCTCAAAAATACATATCATATGTCTGTTGAATTTTTTGTAAAAAATGTAAAAATTTTTTCAAAATTCAATGTTTTCTAAATGTTAATAGATTCATTTCAGTTGAGTAAAATTTTGGACGGAAGAGACTTTGACCATTAAATATGGTCGTTGACCGTATTACAAAATTACAAACATAAAAAAATATAAAAAAACTATAGAAATGGAAAAAAAAAAAGTATGAAATATGTATAAAAAAGTATTTTACTTTAAAAAACATATAAAAATTAATAAAAATTGACAAAATACATATAAAAAAATATTATTAGCAAATACATTTTCTTAAAAATACATATCATATGCATATTGAAATTTTTCTAAAAATTTCAAAAAATTTTCGAAAATTCTAAAAATTCAAAAATAAATCTAAACAAAATTATAAAGTTTAAAAAATTCAAAATGAAATTTTATTTTAATAAAAATCAAAATTTTTAAAAACAAAACCCAAAAATGGTTTAAATAAATTGAAAAATCAATAAGAATTGAAAAATTATAAAGTTTCTAAATTTTTTTTTAAAATTATAAATTTAAGAACCTCAAAATTTTAAAAGGGTTAATATTAAAAAATTATCAACTTTTTAGTGTCATTTTAACTTGGAATTAATAAAAATAAGACATATGAAAAAATAAAGAAAATATTTAAAAATTTCTCACATTTTCCCCCCTCTGGCTCTCCTTTTCACCCATAAAAAATACACCACTTCTCCCGTAAAGTAAAATACATTGTTTATTGGCAATGTTCAAAATATGCTTTTTATATGGTATAAGCATTTTAGATTGATTTTTGAATATTTTTATTCATGTATTTCGTTTTAAAAATAATATTTTAACAGTCAATACTCAAATTTTTTTATTTTTAAAATTTTTATTTTTATTAAAAAAAATTTCATTTTGAATTTTTTAAACTTTATAAAAAATTTAGATTTATTTTTGAAATTTTAGAATTTCTTTAAATTTTTTTGAAATTTTTAGAAAAATTTCAATATCCATATGATATGTATTTTTAAGAAAATGTATTTGCTAATAATATTTTTTTTATATGTATTTGTTAATTTTTATTAATTTTTATATGTTTTTAAAGTAAAATGCTTTTTTATACATATTTTATACTTTTTTTTTCATTTCTATAGTTTTTTAACATATTTTTTTTATTTTTTGCAATTTTGTAATGTGGTCAACGACCATATTTAATGGTCAAAGTCGCTTCCATCTAAAATTGTATTCAATTGAAATGAATCTATTAACATTTAGATAACATTGAATTTCTAAAAAAAATTTTACATTTTTACAAAAAAATTCAATACGCATATGATACGTATTTTTGAGACATTATTAGCAATGTTCATTTTTATTAATTTTTATAGATTTTAAAAGTAAAATGCATTTTTTATTGGCAATCTTTAAAATATACATTTTAAATTGATTTTTAAATATTTTTCTTCATGTATTTTTTTAAAAAAATAATATTTTAATCGGTCAAATACCCAAATTAACGGTCAAACCATTTTTGTAAGTGATCGGAGTCGATTGAAATGAAAATAGTAATGTTTAAGATTTAAATGAAAACGCCTTAACGTATAAGACTCAATTGAAAAAACTCAAATCTATAGGACTAAAAATTTGTTTATTCCCTAAAACATTCAAAATTGGCAAAGGGTAAGATTATGGGGGTGGATGATTTAAACGTTGTTGATTACTACTGTTATTGATTATTGTTGTTTTACTTTTACTTATTATTGCTATTGATGAATAAAATTAAATTATAGTATTGGTAATGTTAAAGCAATAGAGCCTTGTAAACAGATTGTCTACACATTGATTAAAAAAATATTTTTTTATTGTTTTAGAAAAAAATTTGTCTCAAAGAAAAAAAAAATTTTGTAGCAAATTTCATGTAATATTTAGACTTTATATTCTCAAATAATATTTATTTAAATCTAAGTTTTAGTTAAAAAAATGATTTTCTAATACTTGGTATTTGGCTCGGTGCACCTAATCGGGTTCTCGTAGTATTTGGTTAGGTTACCCCTAGTTGTTGCTATTTAAATTAGTAGAATGATTGTTTTGAAAATTTTAGTTGAAATGATGAAATTAGCCTTGTAGAAGCAGTCTCAAAACCTTTTGACAACAGGATGTAGTCCCCCTCCGATAATTAATATGTTAAACAATTCTCTGTTTTCTTTTTTAAACCAAGTTTAACAATTCTCCCACACTGACATGTGTAATATTAACTCCATTTGTTTAAGGAAAAAACAACTCTTTCTTAATGATTGGAGATGTTTCATAGTCAACGAACAACTCCTCGAATCAAACTTTTTGTAAGATGTATGGGTAACGCTGCATGAATCTTAGGTAATATTGTCTAAAGCTAGCATGCATTGATTTATTGGGATTAGCTTGTGATTGCACCGACCCAAGATGAAGGCCAACTGAAGGAAGGAAACTAATGGCTGAAACATAAAACACAACAAAACAAAACTTGACAGATAAAGGCATATGCTCAAATATTTTTGCCTTTATCAAGTTATCGAGAATAAAGCCATAAAAAATTGCTTTTTATTACACACCCAAGCTTCATCAATTAGAACATTTGGAACCACAACGAATCAAACGGCCTCATCACATTGGATACAAAATGTCTGGGCATGTACTACTAACGAGGTTTGCTGAGATTGTGAGCCAAAAACTACCCCCCACCCCAACATCACTCCTTTTTAACTTTTTGTTCAGAAATAATGGTAAGACTAACAGTATTTAACACTTCTCCAAATCGTCTCGTACATTGAAAAATCCTTCTTGTCATATACATACTATCATTTTAAACCAAAATTTGTGATATGTTTTCTAACTAGACGATAATTGCAACTGTTCATAGGCATGGGAGCAATGAAAAGTTGATCCATTGAAGGCACTAGAACAGGCGTTGAGTGGTCTAGCTCCGAAAAAACAGGTCTTGAGGTCCGTCAATGTTGGCTTGCTATGCGCACAACATAATTTGCGACATAGGCCCACCAGGTTAGATGTTCTGCTTATGTTTAAAGCCAATGTTCATCATTTGCCATGACCAAAGCAACTAGCTTTCTACATGGACACCACAACAGAAAATTCCGGTCAACAAAACAACATTGGAAATTGTTCCAAAAATGTTAAATGCCACATTCCCATCCTCCACCGTCCACAGATCTCAGATAAAGACATGCCATTTACGAAACAATTTCCAATATTGTTTTGCTGATCGGAATTCTCTGTCGCAGTGCCCACGTAAAATGCTGGCCGCTTCGGCTTTGGCAAGTGACAAGTATCGGCTTTTAACATAAGCAGGACATCTGACATGGTAGGCCTATCTTGCGGATTATGCTGTGCACATAGCAAGCCAACATCAATGCACCTCAAGACCTGTTATTTCGGAACTAGAACGCTCAACGCAGAGTCTATTCCCTTGCTGGTTGCTGCAGGAGCATCTGTCTTGAAAATTCTTGCCAAGCCAAAATCAAATATCTTGGGATTCAGGTCTGTGTCAAGCTATGTTACCAGCTTTCAGATCTCTGTGGATTATCTTTAGCCTTGAGTGCCTATGAAGGTAATAAAGAAGACCTTCAGCTATTCCTTCGATGATGTCAAAAGGCTTGTTCCAATCCAGTAGCACCCTTCTTGATGGATCTGTTGCTGTTAAACAGGAAGAAATTAAAAACACAAGGAAGAAGAAAAGAATGAGAAAGCCATAAAACAAGAGCTATAAACAGGAGAACACTGGAAAAAAGAAAAATCTTTGGCAATTGTATACAAGTACATAAGGAATCTGCAAGCTCCAAAACTGCTTTTCTCGATTCCAAAGTACCAATTGGCCTTCATTAGGTTTAGAGAGTACCAAAATATTGCAAGATTCTAAATTAAGTTTACACATTTCCAATTTCTAAAAAAAAAGGTTTGATGAAATTTCTCTTTTCTCAGCAAAGAATGCCCGGAGTTCAATATGTTTACGAAGACACTATTATAAATGTCATCAACAAACAAAATTGCCCTCAAGACATAAAACAAGGAAAAGATGCCCGTTAAAGCCTAAAAGAGAACTGTTACACAAACCAAAGTTGCAAGCAGATGCCCGTTACACTGGTGCTACTGCCAAGCATTGCACCCAATTGTTTCACCCAGCCAGCAGGCCCACAATAGCCACTAAAGCATCACCGAACGAAGACAAAAAATTGAAGAATAAAGCTAGCAGCATAAAACCAGCACATCACAACAATGTCTACTTCAAGTGTCAATCACGATGGGTTGAAGTTCAACAACACGAAATGCAACTCATGCAACAAGAGAGCATTGGTGAAATTGCCGGAATATGAGGAAAAACTCCGGGGTCTTGGCAGCCATAATTTTAGAGATTCAATGCAGAAATCAGCAAAAAAAAAAAAGCACAATCGACAGGTGAAAAACATGACCCCATTACCCAAGTAGAAAAAGGAAAAATAAGAAGAGGACAGAAGAGAAAACAAAATATATTATTTAAGACTGAAAACCAATTCGATGCAGAACTTGTAATCCTGTGTAATAATTCGGAGACATTGGAATCTATTTAAAATCTTTATGATTTTCTTGGTCCTATACAACTTTATTCACCCGAGAAATTAAATGAATCATTAAATATCTAAGATTGAAAAATCAATATATTAATTGCATTAAATACACAAATACATCACTCGTTGCCCTCTCCGCACATGATTCCGCATCATTAGCCATAACTATAGTTGTCGCCTAATTCAAGCTCACTTATTAATTTCCCCCACATTCCAAGAAGCACAATAGCCATTAACATAATCAATCGCAGAATCCAATTGTTAAACGTGAATTAAGATAGAAAAAAACATCACTTTAACCAGTAATAAAAGCATGAACAGAATGAACTAAGCATCAAGTAAGCAATAAGGCGTAATTGGGCTAAAACAGTCAAAATTCAAGGTGATCACTGTAAGCCCAAGTCCATTTAAACACGATCAAAGCATACAAGAATCCTGAATCCACAAACAAAACCCACAATCTAAACCCAATTCCACCAAGAACCAACCAATTTAACCAGAAAACAATTAAATACATGCCCGAAAAAAAAACACACACGCAAGCACGCACACAGACGCACACATATGAACCCCATCAGCAGAAACAGGCAAAAAAGAGCACAGACGACAGGTGAGAAACATGACCCAATTACCCAAGAAGAAAAAGTAAAAAGAAAGCAACCCAGTTCATCAAAATTGAAGACAGAAGAGAAAACAAACAAAAAAAGTGGCCAATTTAGGGTTTAAGGATCTTCGATTTGATGCTTACTTGTGAAAAGGATAGAGTGTGAAGTAAAATGTGAATCAAAGTAAGAAACGAAGGATCGAAACACTGCTTTTGCTGATGTGCAAATGCAAGATGACAGAGAGAAATCTCAAAAGATTGGAGATTGAATGCTTCAAAGCCTTGTTATAAAAGCAATTAAGTTCGTTCAAAGAATAAATAAAGGGAAAAAATTCAAATAGGAATTGAAGAAAATGTGTGAAAAAGAAAATTGTAAAACGAAATTTGGGAAAAAATAAAATTATTTAGATAAATGAAAAAATTATGAGTAAAGGAAATAAATAGTAATTTGTAAAAAAAAAAGTTATTTAAATAGATGAAAAAATTGAAAAAAAAATAATTAAAAAAATAAATATTAATTTGTGAGGGAAAAAATTATTTTAAAAAAATTGTTTAGATAAATAAAAAAATTTTAAAATATATATATATAAATAATAAAATAATAATTATATTTTTTTTCTTTCTTTTAATTGTTCTAACAAACCAAGCACAGTATAAGTTTTCTCATTATTTAATTAAAAAGAAACCAGAGTTAAGATTGAAAACCAATTCGAAGTAAAACTTGGATTTCTTTTCCAACGAAAGCTACAACTTGTACTTCTTCTTTTTTTTTTTTTTTTTTTTAAACAAAAATAAGAAAGCAACAATGACATTTTATAAATTTACTAAAAAGATTTACTCGAATTTTTTATTTGAAATAAGTTTAAAAATCTACACTAAATTTGAGAGAGTGAATATTATAGTATATAACAAGTGTTACTAAATCGTTCGAGATAGTAGAAAACTACAACTTATACTTCTTATGTAATTATTCGGAGACATCGGAACTTATTTAAATTTATATTTTTTTTTGACAACTATTTAAAATCTATATGATTTTTTCGGTTTTATACAACTTTATGGCAATCAATTAAGAGCGGGTTTGGTTTACTAGTATTGTTGTTAATTATTCATGGCTGCTATCAATTGTTGTTAATAATTAAAATAAAGTTATATAATTTAATTAAATTGATATTTACTTGTTATTATTTAAATAATAGATGATTTTTTACGTTATATTTTTATTTTATAAAAATAATATTATGAGAATATTTTGATCTAAAAATTATGGATAAGCAGTTGTAGCTGCTTTTGAATTAACTACTCTTGAGTGGAGTTATAACAAAAGGCACCCCTCAAAACATATTACCAGAGACTGTTTCTCCTATTTTTTGAAACTGAACAATAGAAAGTACCCTTAAAAAGTTGAGTCAAACATCTTCCGAACCAATTAAATTTTTAAAATTGGAAACTCAATGTATTACATTACATTAATAATAATAATTAAAGATAAAATTGTTGACATAGATCAACTATCTCACTAACAAGTGAAAATTGAACTATATTATATGATCATATTTTAAATAATATTAAAGTGACAACAAAGTTTGTCTGACTATATTTAATGTTTTTATATTGTTATATTTTTTTTTAACTATCAAATGCCTCATAATACTCAGATCTAACTTTGATCTTACTAAAGAAATCCAATCAAGTATTCTCCTTATATTGGTTGGTTAACTAATTCCCTGAATAAATCGGAATATGAATTCAAATGATAATTTAAATAGCGATCTAGTCTATTTTTTATATATTGACTTGGATTCATATTCTTTTGTTGTTGCTTATCTCCTAATAAATATAAATTTATGGTGAGAGCATAGTTTTAAATTTTAAATTTATTAATGTTATGATTAAGTGTAAAAAAATTTACTCAAACTTACTAATACTCGAATAATTAGTTTGTCCTTTGAAAATGGTTAAACCGTATAGGACAGGGATCGACCCACGACTTTAACCCAAAATGTCACGATAATATACTTGAAAGCATCTTTTTCTTGTAATTGAAAAAAAAAAAAACACCACAACATCTATGATTACGTAATTTCTATTTAATAATTACAAGAATTTATTTGTCCATCCATTTCTTTTTTAATCAAAATTATGTGAACACAATTATTAAAATATGCATTAAATGAATAATTTATTTAATAATATTTAATATTTATTTATTTTTTAAAATTATAATTTAACAATCTAAATTTGTTTGCGTTTACTATGTTCTGACCAAAATTTTCCGTGTTTGGGAATCCCACGAGCCAAAAGCTTATTGTTTCTCTGCCCACGCCGACCGTAGTTTCTTTTACTTTCCGAGATACAAAGTCAAAGAACCCAAGTGTGACCCCAGCTTGCTCAAAGCCTCAATCAGAAACGGTTGGTGACTTGATGTTGTTATAATAAATTAAGTTCATTATAACAAATAAACAAACAATTATTATAATTATCATATATAAACAAATAACATTTATATATAAATAAACAAATAATAATATTTTTATAAATTGGTATCCATGTTAACAATTTTGTAAACAAACTTATTTGACAATTGGCCCTCCAAACCTCCCAAATTCCAACTTGCATCTTCCAACAGATAAGAAGACATGGACAGAACCACCGAACGTTGTAATTTAATTGTAGAAAGGAATTTGTCTAATTTCAAGCCGAAATTCTTAAATTCTAGTTTTGGTTGAGACGTTCAGTAAAACTGGACTACCACCCATAATTTTCTATTTTTTTAACAAGAAAAAAAAAAGACATGGAGGCAGAAAGAGAGTCATTCTATACAGCTCACTTAACATCCTAATTTGCACCAAGACACCACCAAGTAGTTGATTAAAGAGTTAGTAAATAACTGTCATATAT
Source organism: Carallia brachiata (assembly GCA_021464245.1). Lineage (NCBI taxonomy): Eukaryota > Viridiplantae > Streptophyta > Magnoliopsida > Malpighiales > Rhizophoraceae > Carallia > Carallia brachiata. The sequence continues at coordinate 1,352,379 of JADCRB010000043.1, forward strand.
GGCGCAGTAAAAGAAATTATATGATATAACAAAAGAATTATAAAAAAATTATACAACGTACTAGAAGAAATCATACAACGTGTAACTAGTTAATAAAAATAAAAAATACTTGTTACACGACGAATGATTTATTCTGGCAAGTCGTATAATTTCTGTATAATTTTTATATCACATCGTATAATTTTTTTATCATATCATATACGACAGTTACTTAACAACTCCGTATCAAACAACCAGATAACTTTTTCGTACATATAAATGGCTCTCAATTTCTCACTATCTCTTTATCTATCCTTTTCTGTCTTCCTCCAACAATTAGTTTTAGGATTATCGCTAGCCTCTTTGCTCGATTGCTAAACTCCCAAATCTAGCCTTTTTCGTAATTTTCACTAGTTACTTTATTGTGCAATAAATAATTATTTCAAATATTAAAATTTCTATTTAGATTTTGATAGTTTTTTGTGCATAAGAGTTCATTTTTTTCTCTTTTTTTTAAGGAGTTTTTGGAGTTTTTGTGGATATATATATTTTGATTTTAGAGCAAGCATTCAGTTTTTTGTCTTTATTCTTTGTATTTATTCTCTTTACAAATCTTTCAAATCTATGCAATACCGAGTATTCTAGAGAGAGGACCAATGTACACAACTAACTAATAGGGGATCAAGAAAGCAAAATTTTTATTCACATGTACTTTTGATTTACAAACCCTAGTGTATTTACAAACAAAATATATAGGGAGGTCAAATCTCACATGTACTACCTGTGGGAGTCGAACTCAAGTTGGGAATAGAAAAGACACGTAAATTATTACCAAATTGTCACTTGATCATCTTACCTCAATCTTCTCAAAATGTGAGTAAATAGAAAAATACAATTAACCTTAAACAAATTATAAGCGAAAACCCAAACATAAGTCGCGTGCAATATGCCTTCAAGTCATGGACGCAGCCGAGAACTTCTCCAAGCTTTTTTTCTAGACTGATTGTTTCTTGTGTATCCATTCCTTCGAGATTCATTTCGAGATTCATTTGCTCGATCAGTGAAGAATGTACTTCCTTACAGTGCTAGTCGCACTTCAAAAAGTCAAAGGGAAAATTAAACATTTAATTAATCACAGAATGATAATATAAATTTATTATTTAAATTTTAATTATTATTTGTACTGAATTCAACATTCAATCAATGATTAAAATTCATATATTATATCAATATATTATTTTGTATCTAAATTTTATATCCATATATTTTTTTCTATCATTACTTTTTTTCCTAAATTTACAAACCGTAAATCTCCACACACACACACACACACACACACACACACACACACACACACATATATATATGTATGCTATAATATTTACCATCGTGACTCTGGTAATCGAGTTGTAATTTTCATTCTCTTTTAGGATGTCTATCGGAGATTTCCTGTCGAACCCCAATCGAAACGAGCGGCTAAAGGAGAGATTTAAAAAAAAAAAATGAAAAAAAAGATTAACCGTACTTAACCCCATTTTTTCGCAGATCCAAATTTTCATTCTAAAATAAAATTCTGGTTCTAGATCACAAGTCTTAATTAATGTTGTATCCCTATTTTGTCTGGCTTAATTAGAAGGCCATCGTTCTATTCCTCTTTGGGCTTAAATGGATTACAATTTAATTGCATTTAAATTGGGCTCAATTAAATCGTATTTTTATCACGATTTAATTATATTGAACCATAATTAATTGCTTTGATCTCGGTTGACTTGTAGTTTGAGTCGCTTGATCACCAATGTATTTGGGAAAAATGAAAAAAGAAAGAAGAAAGAAAAAAAAAAACAGAAAATAGGAGAAAATAAACAAAAAAGAATAAATGTTTTTATTAGTTGAAGTCCATTTACATAAGCACAATACAATAAAGGAGAGTATATAGAAGACCCAACACATCCCTTCCTTTTTTTCCTCCAAATAAGAGAAGCCCAAAAGCCCATACATTTTTCTACAAAGCTTCAAGTAAAATAACAGGCCCATTACAGCAAGGTTAACAAATCCCAGCAGCCCTTCTTCTCAAATAGAGGATTCTAGTATCAATAGGCCCATCCTGCCGGCTCAAGGCCTCCAGCGAGCCCAATGCAGCAGTCCAGCAAGCCCCTGCTTTCCTAGAAAGGTCCATGAGCAAGTCCATCCTTCAAGAAGCTTTTCAATGTCCAAATGAGCCCAAGAACCTAATCAGAAACCCAAACAAGTGAGTTAGGATCAAAGGCCCAACATATGCAAAGGGCCTAGAAAACTCCAAATACATTTTGAGTAATAAAAAAGAGATAATTTGGCATGATGCCATTGGGTCCGATGGCCCAGATTGGTCGCCTCTTCTTGGCATCTTTTATAGCATTGTAGCCTCCTTTGTTCAACCCAAAAAAAAAAAAAAAAGAAATATTGACATCTCGGAGAAATATTGGGGTGACCAATGCCTATTTGCCTAAGTAGTTGGTTTTGGTCCTCTTTAAATAAAATTTTAAATTTTAATTTTATATATTAAAAAAATAAGTATTGGAATTGAATTAATCGGGTTTAATATGATTTTTGAATGTTAAAATCTAACACAAAAACAAAGAGAAATATTGGGGTGGACTCCACAGAGTTCAGGAAGGCAATCGAGCAGCTGATCGCTTAGCAAATTGGGGGCTAACAATTTCATGGGGCTTCCACATGTTGTCTGATTCCCGTAAGTTGTTCGGGAAATTTTGCAGCAAGACGCTGCTGGGATTGGTTGGCCGCGAGGGGTTGATATTTAGACTAGCAATGTACTGGCTCTAAGCCTTCATTTTTGACCCCAAAAAAAAAAAAAAAAAAGACATATTGGGAAGCCCCAAAAAAACGCCTATAAAGGAGAGTGTCTCCCAAGAGAGATGCTGCCAACATACATACACCCACATACAAACAAGTAGAGAGAAGAAAGAAATGTAGTGAAATGCTTCTAAATTTATATAGCAAATATTCTTTGTCTCTTTCTCTCTCTTTTTTTGGGTCTCTTTTCTCTCTCTTTTGCTTGCATAGGGAAGATAAGGTAAGCTCTCTTATCCTCTCTCTCTTCTCTTATCTCTCTCCCTTCTTTTTGTTCGTCTCTCCATCTCCAACTAACAACAACGCTCTAACAATGTTTAACATTCAAAGCAAACTAACATCTAACACCGTAGCAATCTAGAAATGAACCTAAATATGGCGAGGTAAACAATAAAATTAATCTAACAACTTCAAGCACAAACAGTCCCGAAATGGTAGAAGAAAGCTCTCTCAACAGTTAGTAACCCACTAAAGTATGGCGAAATATTGATTAATTATAATCTAAATTGTGATCTGTATCTTTCTCCTTCTACATTCACTGTCCAAGAAATATTTGAGGAACGCTCTTTAATGGGCTAGTAAACAGCCAAAGTAAAAGAAATTATATGTGCACTTTGCATTCTAGTTATTCACCTTTTTAATTATTTAATGTCTCTTCGCACTCATGTTCTTTATTTAATTTTCAGCGTCTTACCCGTTCCCTCTCTTCCCTTTTATGCTTTGTTACATCACTAAAATCTTTTTTTTTTTTTTTGGTAAAACTAAATTTTTGTTTTTGTTAATAAAAGAGGCACAACGCCTAAAATTTTGTTGATCTATTACAATAAAACAGGGTCATCTCATCCCTATGACATCTTGCCAAACGAACTGCTTAACACCAATTGAGAGATCCATCAATACCTGAATTTCAAGTTCTCCAGAAAACGCAGCAGTTGCCAATTAATGTACAACCTTGTTCTCCTCTCTATACACATGATTAATGGAGACCAACCCGTCCTTAATTAGTAGTTTCCTGCAATTGTTAATGATATTTGTTTGAGAGTGCGTATCTTTGACACCTTTGAAGATATTCACTATGACCTATTGAAAATCAACTTCTAAGCACACTTTCTTATCTTTAAAATTTCACGCAAGATCCAACCCAATATAAATACCTCATATTTCTGCGCGTTAAGCCCACTAACTGGCCTTATAACCAGTCCTCTTCGTATTTTAGGTTACCCACTCCAATAATCTCGTCGAGGGTATGATCGAAAAAAAAATCTCATCGAGGGACCCAAAAAAACAAAGAAAAAATCTTGCCGAGGAGTTGATCTGCATGTCCCAAAATCCAAATCCAAATTATTTTTTTCTCCCCGTCAGAAATCCAAGTTACTTAGACCGAAAAAAAAAATCCAAGTTACTAGTTAAATAAATAATAAGCTTTAAACTAACTACTTAACTCAATTAGCCTATACATTTTATATTGAAAGAGAAATTAAGAGTTCGAGCTATGCCTCTTTCATCCCTCTTTCCCATTGTCTGGACATTGCCCTCATGTCAAAAAAACAAAATGCCATTAACTGTACCGCAGTTGCTTTTGAAACAAATTATTGGAGTCTAGGCACCGATTGGTAATAAATACACGTTTCCCCCTTCTTGGGAGAAGGTTGACTGACAGAAGACAAATATTCAGAAAAAGTGTTAAGAATACAATAAATCATAATATTTATGTAATTGTATTATTTTTTATAATAAATAATAAAATAATAATTTATGATATCACATTTTATTAATACTATAATAATAAATATAATAATTTGTTGTATTTAAGGCCCTTTTTCTGGCCATTTACCTTTGGTCATGCACCGATTTCCTTTTTTTCTTTTGATATACATTAGTTGAAAAGACGTATTAGTATGGAGTATGGAATTACGCATCTTAATTTCTTATCCGTGATTGTTCCAATGGAACGGAATATATTATGAGCTGTTTGGGTTAATTTTTAAAAAGTTATATTTGTATTTTATTTTTAAAAAGTAGAAAAGTGAGTATTTGATTAATTTTTTATTTTATTATTTAATTTTATAATTTTTATACAATATTCTAAAAGCAACTGATTAAAAAGTAACTCAATATTACTTTTTACTATTTTTTACGTTACTTTTCAATTTTTAACGTTAATAATAATTTATATAAACTAAATTACTCTCAAATAATATTTATACAACATTATTATTTTTTACTTACCATTTTAATGTGATTTGTTAGTTGTTATTCAATATCATCAATATTTGTATAAACACAATATTTTTATTTTTTAATAATTCTTAAATAATAATTTTTTTACTTCAAATTTTTATTAATATTGACACTTAAAAAATATTTCAAACATTATATTTTTTTACTATATAGTAAACATTAATTATTTTTTAAAAAAATAAAAATTAAGTGAAAATTTTCTTAACATTATTTATAGAATATTTATTTCTAAAAATAAAATTATAAAATATAAAAATAATTTTGTTAATATGATCAATTAATGTAAATTAAATGTCTAAATCAATAATTTAATTATCCAACAACAACAATAATATAAAATTAATCAAACATTTTATTATTTTTTTTCAATAATCAGTAACAGACAATAACAATCAGCAATAACAATATTAAATAAATAGCTCAAACAGACCTATGTCGATTAATAGCAAAGTGAAATCTGTTAATGAGCCCCACAAATCTGTTTAATGATTAAATTAAAAAAGGGACAAGGTGGACTGTCCATGGCACTCGAGCCATCCACCTTCTATTTTTTTTTAAAATTTTTTAGAAATAATTAAAAAAAATAATACAAAATATATTTAAGGTAATACTAATTATGTTTAGAGTAACGTTAAGTACATTTAAATTTTAATTTTAAAAAAAAATTAAAATTTTTTTTAATGTTTCGGGCTACATGGACTGAGAAAAATCTCAGTCCATGTACCCAAGCCCATTAAAAAATTGGATGGATCTAGAGTCATTGTGTTAAGTTTCAACACCACGACCACGTAATGCTCTTCTCAATGTGTTTTTCTATTTTTTTTTTTGAAATGCCAGTCCAACGGGAGATGAGAATGAGGACATGAGCCGAAAATTGAACCCCTCTCCATGTGATTGGACAAGCTAGGCTAGAACCTCAACAATTCTCTCAATGTTCATTTGGGCAGAAAAGGTGTAACAAGTTTAATCTACCTATAAAAAGTCTTCCAAGTCATTTTGGATGGGGCACGATGGCAGCACAACGTATGGCCACGGACTGAGATTTTGAAAGTTTTGGCAATTAGCTGACTTATACGTAGGAATAATTAACACTAAATGGTTAAGTTAACAACTGGATGGTTTTCTAAACGTTCCCAGTTTCAAATGTGGGGGCTCCAAGCGATGTCATCTCAATCAACTAGGTGCAAAAGCTCTTTAATTAGGCCACTTTTCGGAAGGTAAGGTTGCAACCGATTTGGACCAATACCTATGCAATAAAGAGAGATTTGGAAATATCTGATATCTTCAATCACCATATCCACGCAAACTACCGCTGACTTCCCTGTTCCCACTCCAGAAGTTGAATTTTCACAACTAAAAAATACTTACATACTTTGTGCTGTCCGGGTTTGGGTCATGGTCCTTATTGTTCACGTGCTTGATTATAAGTCAAAATCTCATGATTTTTTTAAAAAATTTTTATTTTGACTTTTATTTTTTTTTTTAGTGATGGTAGTTTATTTATAATTTTATATTATATAATAAATTAGATTTATTTAAATAAAAAATTAAAAATTATATTAAATCATAAATTAGTCTTACTCACTAAAAAAAATAATAAAATGAGAAAACACTTTTTTTTTTATAGATTTCTTCTTTTTGCATAATTATTAATGAATTAACAGTTAAGAGCGATGTACAATTTATGACATGAAAATATATATAATTAATTTAACGATTTATCTAATTTTTTTAATTTTAATATATTTTTTACGATCTAACGATTTAAATTTTATATATTAATTTTGTATCTACTTTTACTGTATTTACATAATTTTTTGGCTTAAATTTTTGCCAAATAGCTTTTCACGAGTCCCTGTCACCAGCCACCATGCCACTATGGCTAATTGGGGTGTTAAATTGTACTTTTTAGTTAATAATCTTAACGTGAAATTGAAGGTGATATCTACGAGAGATTATCACATGTAATCAAGCCAAAAGATCTACTGATCGACTTGTGGGGCACTCTCAAAAGACAATGAATTTAATAATAATTCTTAATCCTAGCTTTTAATAATTCATTCGAAAATACGTTAAGATTATTAACTGAAAAAGTATAATTAAACGCCCTATTTGTCATGGTGGCATGGTGGCATGGTGGTGGGTGATTGGGACTCGGGGAAAGCGAGTTGCCAAAAACAGCCCGGCATCCTCCAGCGTCCTCACAAACACCGTCCTGAAACAAAAATCAGTGTTAACTGCAACTACACACACTATTTATTGTGTGGACCTGATGCTTGACCTCTCCGCATTCCTTTCACATGTGCTAATACAGCTCCGTTATAATATTACTGTATTTTAAATAGTATTAAAGTAATTGTGTATTATATTCGATAATATCTAAAATTTATTTATTTATTTGTATTCAAATTTAATTAGAATATATTATATCAATTTTACTTTAATTTTATCTAAAGAATCTCTCTAAATATTTTTTGTATTTATAATGGTACTAAGTGGGCTACTTGCTTGTTAATCCTATTATATATTGACCCATCAAAGAAAAGAAAAGAACATGAGAAACATGGGATTATAGACTTTACAGTGGCTCGTGATAAGCCGCCCATATCATTGGTAAGTACGGTGGTCCTCTCATCCACTTCCACTCCTAAAGAGGAAGTCTGCTTACTTCCTCCTCCAGGACCACCACTCTAACCATGCCCGATTCGCCGCGTGAAAAGGCAAGTCTCAGCCAGTAGTCTTCGAACTTCCCCAACCACAAGTCAAATTCAGTGTAAAATTTTTTCAACGACCGAGACCAATTTTTTTCTTGGCCAAAAAAAAAAAAATTTCTTTCAAGACATACATTTGTAGTAGTTTCAACGGAAGTTGGTCGTCTAATTCGGGACATTTGGGATGCGGAAAATAATGAGAATATTTGACTAATTGTTCCGCCTAGACAGCCGCTCTTGACCGGGGTTCCATGAAATCACCGTATAGTCTGCGTGGGACCCAGACAAGTCCTGCTCTCTAGCTCCCTACAAGTTGACAGTCCCTTCGTCCATTGAGGACCAAACCAAAATTATTTTCCGTTCACTTCTGAGATCATATGTCAAAGAAGAACCTACTGATCAACTCATAGATGTCATAGGGACTTGGGATTCAATATGGGAAAACAGGAAAATGAAATAACGAAAATCATAAATGGAAAAAAAAAAAAAACTAAGTTCTTTTAAATATGTTATGGTGGGGAAAAAATAAAATAGAGAAGCTGAATGAAAAATGAAAGCGAGGAAAACAAGTCAAAGCATAAAAATAATTGTTTATTTAATATAATTAGAGATATATTTATTTTATGAATATTCAGCATAATAAAATATTCAAAACAAAATATTTTATTACATATTGTTAACATTTCGTCAGAGTATCAAATAATATTTCTCATGTTCTTATTATTATTATTATTATTATTATTATTATTATATGCACTCGATATCTTGGTCGATGATCTTTAGTATTGTCAAATCTCGATCTCTTTGGTCAAGATAGTTTTCAAAATTATTGATTATGGTTTCCAAGCACTCAGACTTTGTTAATTACTAATTATAACGCAGCAAAGCGATTGTTGGATCCCAGATAGGTCCCACGAAGCCTGAACTTGACATGCGGCGAAGTTTATTCTTTTGTGCAAAGCGGTGAAGGATTTTGTAGGTTCATTGATTAGAGTTTAAGTGCTTAATATATGTGCTTCATAAGTACTAATTAATAATAATAATAGAGATCAACATATGATGTAATAAAGGTCATCGTTTTTCAAGCAATAATAGAGTGGTTTTGAATCCGAACAAACTATGATCAAAGTACGAGCGTTTCTGGTCACCTTAGCAATTAAACAAGGTAAGATTGTTTAGCGACTGGCGAGCGAGCAATAATAGAGAACATGAGGATTTGTTTACTCATTCCCTTTATTTTTTTCACTTTTAATGCAAATCTTGTGTCGTAATTAATGAGTTTATTTCCAGAAGATGACGTCTAGATTTCTAGCCCCCTTTCACATTCAGCGCAGACCCATATTACGTGCGTATTGTTGCCAGGCCAAGGCTGGGCAAAGTTTAGAAATTTGATGACTTCCCATAAAAGAGAAACTGACCGTTTATATTTTGGTCCCGTTAGAAATTTCTAATCCCACCATCCTCTTCTTGCCCCGATGGCAATCCATCTGATCACACCTGCCAAAGTCATGGGTAAGACGGCTGGTAGTTACAATAGCAACAATTAAACAAAAACCCATAAGACCAAGAAAGTTCTAATTCCACATCTGCACACATGGTTTGCAGATGATTCAATAATAATTGATATAATTGAAGGCAACAACCTCTAATAAAGAGATTTGAGATTCGAATTTCAATTATTTTCTCATTCTTTTAATCTTTTTAAACCGTTGGACTACCCGTTTTAAATAATAATAATTATAAAAAAAAAACGCGATGGTTTGCAGCGGATAGAAAATTTTGATGGTCATATTGGTGCAATTATTCAAAATGGATAAGGGATAACATGAGTGGGGGTGGGCGTACGTGAATAGATGCATCTCATTATCAATCGCTCGGGGAAGAACATCTAGTGGGTTTGTGCATTTTATCCTGAATTATATCTTATTGAGATATAGAATTGTTCAAAAAAAAAGAGATTGAGATAGAGAAGAATATTAATAATATGGACGTGAAGTTACCCATTGTTGAAGAATTTATGCGCGTGCGCTTTTACAGTAGTTTCATGAACAAATATAACATATAGGATGTGCATTATCCTTTCGTTGTAAAGTTCGAACGAAATTCAAGTGTTTGGCTTTATTTTAGTTGGACTAGGCCTTTTTTTTAAATCTTGAAAAGGTAGTCACAAATCACGAAAAAGAGAAACATAGGAGAAAGTGATGGAGATCGAACTCTTGCAACAACAAAGAAGCTAAGGGCTCTGTCTAGTTCTTTAGATGTGAATTTTTTAACCTAAAGATGTGTTTAGATTGTGAGAAATTGATAAAAATAAAATGTGAGAAAAAAGTTGTGATAAAAGAAAGTATTTGTATGAATAAAAAATATGTGAGAAAGAAATGATTAAAAAAAGAAAAAAAATTATAAAAAAATGTAGTAGTTTGAATAGATGAAAAATATATGAAAAAAATGATATAATTTTGATTAGTTATTTGTTTTTGGTCTGCAGAATTCTTTCACATGATTTTCCTACAAAACAAATGGAGAATAAGAAATAAGATGCGCATTATTATATAGTTTGATGAATGGCTGCCAATTGAAAACAATATAATATAATATGTTATATATTAAAAACCTTTTGTTCTACGTGGGAGACACAGAGTATTCAATGCATTTAGTAGCCGACCTTCTTTGGCAATAACTGTTGTCAGGCTTCCTTGGTTCTTCAAGAAACACGAAGTCGTAAGTATTAAGGGGGTTGGTGAATGATGTTGTCACACTCATAATAATCTCATTTATGTTAAGGCCGTTATCAAAATTGTTGTCTCAATCTAATTAAGACAATGATTTTTGAAGATAAAACCGTTGACTTGGAGTTAATGCAACAATTAATGTCATGGTGGCATTAAAAAAAAAAACATTTCCACCCAAAGTAACCTCCTTATCAATACAGCTTTTTACGCTTATTTGACTTACTTATTCATTATTGTTATTACTGTTACTAATTGTTAATTATTATTACTGATTATGAATTATTATTACTGATTACTGTTACTAATTATTAAAATAAAATTATAGTATTTGGTTAAATTGATATTTACTATTTACTATTCAAATTATAAAATAACTATTTTGTATATTACATATATTTTTTTTACCGGAATCATTCTTGTAAAGGAAAAAATCGATTCGTTTTGATTGTCTATATGTTAGTAAATTTTGACTACATAATATATACTACGATTTCAAAAAAAAATAATAATTTGCAACAAATTCTAATAAAAAACAATCAATAATTTTTTAAATAAAAAATAATTTTATGAAAAATTTTAAAAATATGTTTAATAAAATTTTACACAGTAATTAATATATTGTCTTATTTCTATTAATAACTATTAGTATTATTTTTTACAAATAAAATAAAATAACTTAATTTATTAAAAAAATTTAATATATATATATTAAATTCAGTCTTACAAATAAAAAAAAAAAAGTATTTTGGTTTAAAGAATTTGTATTAGCAACTGAGAGTTCTAAAAAATAGTTAACCTATTTTTTAAAACAGCAGCTGATTAGACTCTCTATTAGTAATCAATAACTTTTTCAAATATTTTACTATACGCTCATACCTTTTTTTTTTCAAATTGAAACATAATTTTTAATTTCAAGCTAAACATAAAACATGGCAAGTTTTTTTGTTTTTTTATTTGAGTTAATACACAAAACTATTATAAATTTTATTAACGTAAATCTAATACAAATTTTAAAAAATAATAAATCTAATACTAATTTTACTCAAAATAACAAATTTAATACGTAATAATTTTATATGAATAAATCTGTCAGTTTTAATAACGGATTTATATAAATATATATATGTATGATAACATGATAATCATATAAGTTAGTACTATATTATCAAAACAGATAAATTTTATTTAAGAAATTTTATAGCGTGTTAGATTTGTTATTTTAGACAAAATTAATATTAAATTTATTACTTTTTAAAATTAATACTAAATTTATTATTTTAAAAAAAGCTAATGATATCGTTGTATGTTAACCTTTTTTGTTTTTTTTAGCAAGAAAGAGATCATTCATTTATTCAGCCATAGATCGTCTTACATTTTTCTTGATAAAATCAAAAACATAATTCAAACAAGACTCATGAGTTAACAAACCATAGCAAGTCGAATAGGAAGTTTCGTAACACCGGTGGTGGTGCTATACCTCATCATGTAACTTCGCCCAAAACCATCCAAGATTAAAGGCCAGGGTGAAGAGAGAACAAAAGAGCAAAACTTTGAGCTTCCAAATACTTTCACTTTCATTGCACATGTGCAAAACCCCTTCCCATTATAATAGAAACTTCAGTCGGAATCTGATTGAGACGTCACAATCACTTTCGTCGCGTTAAGTTTGGTCTTCGTACGTAGCTGTATATTAGTAATTAGTCGGCATATATTTTTGTCTCATACACGAGCTTCATTTACATTAAGGATTTTTTTTTTTTGAACAGAAAAAAAAAAAAGATAAAAAGAATCTATGCTTAAAGCTTTAAAACAGCCCCATATAGACATTAATATGATCAAGCCAGCTAATACTTTCTTTCTTTCTTTCTTTCTTTCTTCCTTTTTTTTTTGCATATATTACGTGGCAAGCAATAATTGTTGTCGTTGATGACCATATAAATTGTAAATAAAAACTAATAAGACAGGTAATTGAAGAGGTAAATTTTTGTGAATCTCTTAGTCTTGGCATATTGTTTTTTTTTTTAATTTTAATTCTTTTCGACTAAACGGGTAAGTTACAGTTTGGACTAAAGTTCGCAAGTGATGATATTTAACCAAAATACAACCCAAAAAAAACAAAAAACAAAAACAAAGAAATACAGAATAGGATACGATAACTGATAATGATGCTAAAGCTAAATGCAAAATAATGCTGGGCGAAAATAGAGTCTGGAGACATGGTATGTGTAACTTTCGTGGAATTAATACCTATTGTAATCAATTGGCATTCCAATTCATTTATCGCATATGAGAATTGGCTACTAAAGTTCTCATTTTGTCATTTTCATCACTTCTCTCTATAGCAAACCTTTTCGAAAATCTTTTTGATCACTTACCAGTGGGATGGTCAAACATTCCAATTTCATTATCATACATGGTAGTATGGTACATGTACTGTAATTTTTTTGGTGCCCACAAACTAAGATAGGAAAAAAGTAACTAATTGACTTGGTTAATATATAAACCCCAGTAAAATTAGTTTTACTAATAAATTAACTCACTAGAGCACTTTTAGCTTATATCCAATGAAGATGATGTTATATTTTTGGGCTGAATAAAATTATGGTTATGTTAAATGTGTTCAACGAATTTATTGCTACATATGAAAAAAGTACAGCATCATATTAAGTAAAGTGAGTGCCTATTGGACTACAGCTTTCGCTTTTTTTTTTTTTTTGGAGACTTTCTTTGCATTTCTCTCTGGGAATGGAAGTGTTTAGTGTCTATACTTCATCCATCATCGCGAAAAAAAAAGAGGAAACGAATTGGATCTAATTACCTTGTAAAAGCTTCTTAATCCATGTCCTAAATTTCATTCATCAAGAGATTTTGGGGGGAATTATACATTAAATATACGTAGAATCTGTTAGAGCTTAATAAACGGAATTTTACTTTATTAAATTAAAAAAGTGACATACCAATAATGATTCTATTAAAATAATAAATTCTAATCTTAAATGAATCCGAATTAATGTCAATAGTATCATGGTTCGCGGAGGGATTGGCTCTGTAGCCTTTTTAGCCTTCCTTCCTCGTTCAATGGGAGCTAAAGTATTTGATTGATGTCTGTCACTTTTCACCATTTCTTGTGTACTCTTCTTTCCATTTGTAATGGAATGAATTATAAAAGGGAACCATATTCTTTAACAATAACGATGGCGGAGAGGCTATACACGTGAGCATCTTAATTCAAAGGTCGTCTTTTAAAGAGGCGTATATTTGTAGGATAGTTATTTTAATTGGCCTCTCATTTTCCTATATAAACCGTGGAGGTGCATACAAGAGTGTCATAGCAAACAAAAATCTATTCAAATATATTTCCTGTGTTCGGCTTTTATATTCTTCTTGCTTATATAGCTTTGTTGACTGTCAAGGAGACAATAGAAGGCATAATATCTAACAAGAAAGGTGGATGTGAAGGTAAATAAGAATTCCATTTAATTTTCTTTTGCATTTGTTCTTGATAATTGGAGTAAGCGATAGGATTCCTATGTCCATCTCTGTGCTTGTGGTTGTTTGCGTAAAACTTTGCAAAAACGTCTCTTATTCTTCCAAAATTAAGCAAGAAAATCTTCTTATAACCATAGTAACGTCAGTGTTTGGCCGGTTTAGGAGGCCCGATCATAGACGAAGGCAGGTTGGCGCAAAGGGGCAACTGGGAGGCAATTGCCTCCCTTGCCCACTTGATATAAATCATTTTTTACCATATAGTACTAAGTTTGTCCCCTTTGTTGTGATAGTTTGCCCTCTTTTGCGCTAGCTTGCCCACGTATTGTGCTTTTCAAAGTATTTTTTGTGCTATTTTTACTATGTAGTATAAATTCGGCCCCCTATAAAAATTTTCTAGCTTCGTCGGCGATCGAACCACTCGACATGAAATAATTTTGTACTTACATGCCTTGAATATATCGATACTTCTTTCATGGCCGTGCGTGCACGAACTATAAAGATGTGTAAACTATAGAAGAAGAAGATTAGTAGTCATCTACTCAGAATTTATTAATATCAAATAAAAAACAGTTACGGATTTTGTAGGCATGTTCAATTATGCTATACACTATTTTTTAATATGGTTGCACATAGCTTTTCAATAGTCAAGAGGTGCGTTCGAGGAAATGCGCATAGAATCAAAATTCTTTTCAAAACGGATGTACATTAAAACGTTTTGTTTAAAATTATACAAAGATAAACGCGTGATGTATCAAATTTCTGAGTTGAGCACAATTTTGTTATCATAACATAATTCACGTCTCCTTAAATATGGAATGAGTTTTTTTTTTTTTTTTGGTCAATTAAGAGACTAATTCGTTAATGAGCTATAAAATGAGAAAAGTTTTTCTCTCCCATAAATCTCACACTATTCCCTCTTACAATTAAAATGTAAGATCTTTAAAATAAAAATCTAAACTTTAACTGTTGAGGTATTTTCTTAAAAAATAAAAAGAATTTTTTATACGCTTTATTCTTTGTAATGATAAAAAGTAATCATTTGACCTTTTTGGAAAAGCACATGAAGCAATCTTGTTTGAAACGAGAGTTGAGCTTAAGGAAAGATTTTCTTCCCGTAGGCTAAACAATCGTCAACATTAATTTTAACGTACTGAAGTCTTTTAACAAGAGGAAATGTCTGAGTTGCTTCCAAGAGGTTGTAGAAAATGAAACATTCCTGTCAAATTACAAATAGAAGGTATGTTTCATTGGAAAAGAGGAAATAATAATAATGTTGAATTCGTTAACATCTACATCTCAGTTACCATTTGATGTCTTCTAATTGGGACGTAGAGTACTGAGTGTCTGTTTTATTAATTTCCGGCTTTCACAGAAATTAAGTATTCATAATTCGGATGACCCACCAATTAATGATAAAAAGTTAACATGTCACTACTACACAGCCACACAATCTATAACAGGTAGTTAATTCAATGGTTAATCTATTTTTTTTAAAATTTAATATATTTTTTTATAATTTAATAGTCTATATCTTTACGTTTAAAATTTGTATTTGCATTATGTGTTTACGTAATTTTTTCAAAAGTTAATACTATTAACGTTGCTCTATTAGATAATCATTTGTGATAAATTCATCAAAACAAGAGGGAAATTAGCTGGGGTTAAAACTCATATTATAATTAGAAAAGGAAAATTTGAATGAAGTGGGGTCAAACCATGAAACTCTTCTCGAGCGTAATGTAAGTGATTAGATCTGTTCAAAATAACGACGGCTCTTCCCACAACCAGATTTCTGCAAAAACACAAAAAACAGCACCCCCTGGGAAGGAGGTCAAGTGGGGTTAGTGCTAACTGTAAAAGTAGGAGTAAGACACATACTAGAATAGTAGTGAAACAGCTTGGAGTCTTTGGCTTGTGCCCAGTCCACTGACTGCCTCTCTGGGCGGCGAGACTAATGCGTCGGTCGGTCGTTGACTCAATGCGCATACCTTAGGGAAACTTTTACACCGCGTGGCCATGCTCTACTTCCATTATAATCCATCCCCCTTATGGGCCATGCCTCCTTCATGTATATAAAACCTCCACTACTCCTTTACTTCCATTGCATTCCTCCATTCAATTTTTCAGTAGCTCCTTGTTAATTCTGTCTGACTCTAAGTTCTCAAACACACTTTTCTTGCCTCTCTTTTTTCTCTTGGAGTAGGAAAATAAGTTCAAAAAATTAAAAAACAGCACAGCTGGAGGTGTGTCAGTTACTACATTTTATGAGAGTTTGAAACTTTCTTTACAATTCTGAAAAGGGCTAAAGGATTGATAGACTTTCCTGTTTAGTATTATAGTAAATAAGTAGAGAATTTGACTTGAGTTGCTTGCTTTCTTTTTCCTGAACCAAGATGACTGAGAACAACAGCACAGCTGAGGCCAAGTACCGGTTTCCTCACCAGGTCTTCGATGTCTCCGTCGACATGCAATCGGAATCTGGCTCCAAGTTGTTCGACGACGACGGCCGTCCCAAGCGAACTGGTAAAACAAAAACTGTTCCCAACATGGAAATTTTGTTGCCTATTCGTTCTTGGAGATGAAACTGATTCCTTGTTAATAATGTTGTTTTTTTTTTTTTTATCTGGCATCAACAGGAACTGCCTGGACTGCCAGCGCTCACATCATAACAGCTGTAATTGGGTCTGGAGTTCTGTCCTTGGCTTGGGCCACGGCTCAACTTGGATGGGTCGCTGGTCCTGCTGTCATGTTCTTGTTCTCTTTTGTAACCTACTACACTTCTACTCTGCTCGCTGCCTGCTATCGTACCGGTGACCCTGCCAATGGAAAGCGGAACTATACTTATGTGGACGCCGTTCGATCCAACCTTGGTAAATTTTTATCATTCAGAATCAAAGTGATAAACTCGTTAATAATTGAATTTAAAAAATAAAAAACAGAAGGACTGCATACCTACTTTTATTTTTTTAATTTACACCGCGTAATATCTCAATCTTGACATGGGGATTTCCCATTGTGTTTCAGGAGGCGTCTACTTCAAAATATGCGGGATTGTTCAGTATGCCAACCTTATTGGAGTTTCCATTGGTTACACGTAGCATCATCTATAAGCATGATGTGAGAGCTCTAAATTTCATTTCCAATTATAAATTGAAGATTTTTAATCAATTTTTGCATTTCGGTTAGCTGATTAGTTTTTATGGGTAATTAATGATGGAACAGGGCTATCAAGAGGTCTAATTGTTTCCATTCGAGCGGCGGCAAAAATCCGTGTCATATGAATGCCAATCCTTACATGATTGCCTTTGGCATCACAGAGATATTTTTCTCTCAAATTCCTGACTTTGATCAACTGTGGTGGCTCTCCATCGTTGCCGCGGTCATGTCTTTCACTTATTCAGGAATTGGCCTTGGACTTGGCATTGCTAAAGTTGCAGAAACCAAGAGAGTCAGGGGAAGTCTAACAGGAATAAGCATTGGAACTGTGACTGAAACCCAGAAGGTGTGGAGGAGCTTCCAAGCACTTGGCAATATTGCTTTTGCCTATGGTTTCTCCAACGTACTGATTGAGATTCAGGACACAATCAAATCCCCACCAGCAGAACACAAGACAATGAATAAAGCTACCCTAATAAGCATTGCAGTCACAACCTTTTTCTACATGCTCTGTGGCTGCTTTGGCTATGCTTCATTCGGCGACATGGCCCCTGGAAACCTCCTCACCGGCTTTGGCTTTTACAACCCGTACTGGCTACTTGACATTGCCAATGTTGCCATAATTGTCCACCTTGTTGGTGCATACCAAGTCTTCAGCCAACCCATCTTTGCCTTCGTTGAAAAACATGCAGCCATAGCATTCCCAGATAGTGATTTCATTAATAAAGAGATCAAAATCGCGATTCCAGGTTTCGGCCACTATAGTCTCAACCTGTTTAGGCTGGTTTGGAGAACAGCTTTTGTGATCATTACCACCGTGATTGCAATGCTCCTTCCCTTCTTCAATGACATTGTTGGTCTTCTCGGGGCCTTGGGATTTTGGCCATTGACCGTCTTTTTCCCAGTTGAGATGTACGTTAGACAAATGCAGATACCAAAGCGGAGCGCAAGATGGCTTTGCCTCCAGATCCTGAGCATTGCCTGCCTCATTATCTCCATAGCTGCCGCAGCTGGCTCTATTGCAGGTATCATTGATGATGTCAAGACTGCCAAGCCCTTCAAAACCACTTACTAGATCGGTGGAGCATCGATGGCCATTTCAGAATCAAGACGACAACAAATCAACCATAGGATTTTTAGTCATTGTTAATCTTCATATCAAAATTTGAAGTGGTCAGCTCATTTTTAAGTTGCAATTTTAGTTCTATTGGTCTTTCATTTCTCACTTTCTTCAACAGAAAAGTTGGAAACATGTCTGTTCTGTAAGAAAAATCAAAAAAGAAAAACTGTTTAATTCTGTATCCTTGCTTGTATCTATCTATCAGCCAATGCAAATTAAAAAATTTTATGCAAAGGTTTGTCTGCATACTTGATCCAACTGCAGCCATCAAATTATTCTTCACATGCGTATAATTTGTAGATTACCAAAAAAATGTGGCATCCCTGGCTGCCAATATTTTTGTTTGCCCTATATCTCAATTGATATTAAACCATTTTATACTGTATTTGGATAAAATTCTTGAGAGAGATGAAAAGTGAAGGAGATGATCATTAGAAGAAAAAAATATTTTCTATCTCTCTTGTATTTGGAAAGAGGTGATGAGAGGGAAAAAATTATAAATTTTTTATTTGGGAAATGGTGGAAAGTATGGGAGAAGAATATAAAATGTGTTGAAATAATAATTTTATCCTTCATAGTAAATTCTATTAAGATATTTTGTTTAAGTAAAATTGTAATTTTTAAATTATGTAAAGGTAATTGAGTCATTTAATAAATTTAGTATGAGAAGTAATAACTTTTCTCTATTTTTAAGAGGATTGTTTTGGTGGGTAGGAGAATTAAGAGAATTAAAAATTTTTCTCTCTCCCACTTTTTAAACATTTTTTAAACACAACAATTTACTTTAATTCTCTCACTTTTTTCTCCCTCTCCCCACTTTTCTCCCTTCCAAATACAGTGTTAAAATTAAAAGTTTGGAATTTGAGTTGAACGAAAATAAATTTAAAAAAAAAAAAAACTGAAACAAGGCACTTCCGGTCTACTTTAACTTTTGCTTTTTGTCTCCATGGTTCTCCTGCTTGTACAATATGATGCATGTAGCACAACCATTAATTGAAAGCGAACATTTCTAATCAATAGTGAGCCAAAAAAAAGGGGGAAAAAAAAAAAGAAAAAAACTGTACGATAAGAAGGACCATCCAGTGTATGCTGTTGACCCACAACAGATTACCAAATCTACCAATAATACTAAGTATTTATTAATTTTATTTTTTAATAAATAAATTTATTCGTTTTAATAATACATAATTTTTTATTTTTTATTTTAAATAAATTTTTTTTATGTATATAAAATTATTAATAAATTATATTTATTAAAATTTATGAATAAATTAAAAATTTTGTGAAAAAAGTATAGAGACACGAGAACATGGTCACGTTACAATCAAATGGTGATTGACTAGATGGCGAGAAGATCACCTGTGACCATTTAAGTCAAAAATATCTGCCTTCTAAATTTGGACGTCTCCGCTTGGAATCATTATAATGTCCATGTACAATTGATTTTGCATCAAAATTTAATAGACAAGACCAAAATGGCAACCTATTCCTGGGAGACCACGGCCCAATGAGTCGTTGTCGAAACAACTTCTTGTGATGAGTAATATTAGTGGCGCCAGCCCTTTGAGCACCAGTGAACCACAAAGATTTCCAGGCAATTTTATGGTTAAAATTAGGAAGCATCAAAATTAGAATGAATTTTAAAGAGATATTGTAATGAAAGGAACATCTACGTATTTAATCAGATATAATTCCTTTTTTAAAATATATATAACACCATTATTATATCTTTTGAAAATAAACATTATTTCACATAATAATAATAATATTATTATTATTATATTAATATCATTATTATTATTATTATTATTATTATTATCTATATATATATTCTATAGTTGAGGTTTGTTGTGTCATGTGACATGCTTCTTTGCCTTTTTCTAGCTTATTGGCTCATTCCCCCTTTCCAAATCTTCAAACTGCAAGGCTTTTTAATTTGCTCAATTTAATGGGTTCCAACTGCTGGGGTTCCAGTATCTAACAGTTACTCCAAACCCAAAAAACGCTCGTCTTCTCGGCCACAGAACGAACGGCAATAGTTGGACAAGCGACAACAAGAATCGATCGAAGAGCAGGACAACAGCAACAAGGCTGAAAGGATCAGCAGACAAGGCTTAATTACCCGTGAACAATCTGTTCTTTGCTTAATTTTCAACAACAACAATTGATTGAAGTAATTGTTCATTACAAGGCTTTTTCAGCAATCGTTTTTTTTCCTTTTTTCTTTGCTGTACTGTTCTGATCGTCTCTTTGTTTGCATTTGTAATTGATCCATTTTTGTTTGCATTTGTTCTGGTCATCCGTGACTGTTTTGCATTTGAAGTAAGCATCTTTATGTTATCTGTTTGCTCCTACTTGCCCCTGATCTTGATTATTATTCATTTTACTCTACACTCCCTTTAAATTTCAAGTTTTTGCATGTCTTCCATGCTTTTTTTTTTGGGGGGGGGTCTTCTTCCCTAACAACATGCACTATGCTTGTATTTTTCGTTTTGTAGGTTCGTGATGACAAGTTATATGTGAATGGTGTTGTTCAAGATGAAGATTTTATTCTGAAGCCACTTGATTATGAAGATCTTTTCACCTTCTGTTTGCTTCATGTCGTGTCTTGCACATTATTAATGTCTCTTCGTGCCTAACAAAGTTACTTTGGATACTTTTGCAGCTTGTACCGGAAGAAGGATATGTTTTTGTTAGAGTACAGTACATATTCTATGTTTAGTATATCGGTTGGTATTCTAATTGTAATTAAAAGTGATATTTTTAAAATAAAATTGATAATTTTTAAAACACTTATTTTTTTTAATTTTAAAAATTATTAATTTTATTTTTAAAATATTAATTATAATTTCAATTAAAATACTAATTAAAATATTAAAAATTAGAATACAATATTTTTTTTTTCTTTTTGTTATGGGAGACGATGGTAACAATAGTTCTGACTCCCACAACTGGTAAGTCAAATCTTTTTGAAATGATGTTTCTGTATGCAGATACATTGCTTTTGGCAGGAAAGAGAAATTTTCCGACTAGTTGCATATGCCAGAACTTGATTTTGTCAATATTAGTAGGTCATCAGGAAGAAATATGAATCGAGCATGAAAATCTCAAGGTTCATCTTATTTTCGGGACCCGCTTCCTGTTCAAAGAATTGTTGGAATGTCTGTGTTTCGCTATCGGCCTCCCTCCAGAGTATCGTATACTTTAAATAAGCACAATGAAGAAACGAATGTTGTTGCAGTTTCTTGACGTTTGGCCTCCGGTTGCAGAGGAAGACGTCAGATTAATTGTTTTGCATCTAGATGATGATCAACTGGATTATATTGTGTCCTTTGCGAAAATTTAGCAATGGCGAATATCGCATTTTTTCTTTTTACCATGGTTCTAATACTGGAAGCTCTGGTGATTATCTCATCCATTTGTTTGTGTGCTTGATGGGCTATGGCTGGTGATATTCTGCTGCTGTAGCTGTATTGTCAAAAATTATGAACAAACACGTCTGCGTAAAAGGGATAGGCAGGGCTTACTGTCAAAAAATTGTTTTTTTTTTTACCAAAGTCTATTTAGTATAAGTAACGAGGAGCTCAATTTCTTTTAAATAAATTTTAAATTCGAGCATTGCGAATAGAATGATGGTATTATGAATGTTTTGTCTCTCGTAAGTTCACCCAACTGCCACAAATTAATGAGAATCAAATAATTTCTGAATACTAAAAAAAAAAAAATTGTTTTTCACCGGCCACTACTTGAAGGTGAGATCACGATATCGGTGAGAGACACATGTCAGCTTTTGTCCATAGGCCTGCTGGAGGGTCCATATTTCGTGGCATATAACCTCGCACTGGTGTATCTCCTTGCTTGCAGCAGCTGATCAAAAAATTTTTCTTAGAAGGATAAAATTTAGAAAAAAAAATTATAAAAAAAGAGTGTTTATGAAATTTAGAAGAGATAAAATTATAATTTAAAAGAGATAATAAATTATACATTAATATACATAATTTTTTTTAGGGTGGACAACCGCTCACCCTCAACAATGAGTAGATCCGCCAATGTCTCCTTGAGCAGTTTCTTTTTTTTTTTTCATTGAATAACAGGGCAAATGAAAAAAAAGAAAAAAAAATGAAACCTTCGCATTTTCTGGAAGTTCTAAGCCGTTGTATTGTATGTTTGGTCTGCATTTAATGAAAGTGAAATCACTACAATTTTCGGTTTTACAAGTTGGGTCTTCCATCTTTTATAGGACTGTTCAAAAAAAAAAAAAATCTTTTGTAGGACTCAATATTCTATAAGAGATTGTATTTCTTTAGAGAAATTTAATGGTCAAAGCATGAAAAACATTTGGGCATTAATTTATATTATACCATCAAAACCTTTGAAACTTCATTTGACATTTTTTTTATTTTATATGTGACTTCATAAATATACTTATTCATTTCAATTTTAAATTAAATACAAAAAATTAATTTTTTATAAAAATTAACAAGTTATATTTATTACATTAAATAAGAACACCGCGCGTAGTGCATAGAAAATGACTAGTTATTATTATTCATGCAAAATACAACCAAGTTTAGACTTTAATAAGACCGTAAAATTGATTTATTCAGATTTCCTTTTTATTTGTGAAAAAAAAAAAAAAAAATTCCCCTCAATAAGCGTCCACTAACCATATGGTACAAAGAATTGAATGGTGCTGATTGTTCTACTACAGCTTTAAGATTAATGAAAGAGAAAAGGTATATGAGCTGATATTTGGTGTGCCGATTTTTGTTTCCAATGGAACCGTGACTGTTATTTTTGAAACGAAAACTGATATTTTTACAACATTGTTATTTTTACGTTTCAAAAATATCAATTGCGGTTTCAAAAATAACAGGCGCGGTTTATCCCGAAACAAAACCTGAGACATTTTACCCGGCCCATGTAAGCTTACTCTTAATGAAAAGGGCGATTGTAAGCTGGAAAGAGAGCAATCATATACGTATGTAGAACAAAATAAACCCTCAAACCTTAAATCCTAAACAAAGAAAATGATGACAAGGAAAGATTCCGGAAAATCGTCCACAAATTCCCAAATATCATGACAAAAATTTGTAGCAGTTATATTCAAGAAAGAGAGAATTCTATGCTTGTCTTTGTATTAACCAACCAGCACTCTAATCCTCGCCTACAAAGTATGCATGGCTTAGGAATATCCCACACATCTCGCCAATGGTGAAAGCTTAGTCTCCAGATAAGCGAACACCCATCAGATCCTGTCAGTGCCTCCTTGCTTTAGATTCACTTTTAGCAAGCATTGCTCCGGATAGCTTGTTTACCTCGTACAGCAGTCCGGTTGAGAACAAAAAACTGCATCAGGCACAAATGAAGTTTGATTTAAGCCATCAGCAGATGTCAGAAACACATTCGATGTCAAGTTCGCAGTGATCATGTAAAATGGAATCAGTCAATTATTATTGTTTGACAAGATCATATTCTTTGGGTACAATCCATCGGCTGACCTATGTCTTACATGAGGCTTCTTTATGTCTTGCCTTTCGTATCTTTAACAATTGTTACTATGTTTTTTGACCTACAAAAGTCGCTTGTTACGATGAGTTCTCAAAGAAGAGACCTAGGCATGAAATGGACAAACAACAAATGTTTTTGTGAAATGAGTAATGGAACCAAGGAACCCGTATTCAATTAATTGATTTTTTTTTTCTTTGGAAAAAAAAAAAAACTCAAAGTATAGCATGTATGGACAGGAAAGAAATATAAAGAAAAGCTAAAATATTTATCAAATGCTAACATTACCATGTTGTGATGCAAACTCGATGGACAGTGCCGGCCGTAATTAGAGCAATGACTTCGGCTAACATAACTGCAAAAGAAAAGAAGTAAAAATAGTTGAATAATATTATTTCTGAACAATAAATAATTCAGGAAAAGGACACAAAGACAGATCTAAGAAGATCTAAGCAAAAGGAACACAAAAGGCCACTCCAGTTCATTGCTTGAAGAAAACTACCACCAAAAAGATTAGACAAACAGGAATAAAGTATCAGATGGGGTTGCGATTGGCAAAAGAAGGCCAATAGCAGCCCCAGACTTCCTTTTAGGAAGAGAAGGGGATAGAAAGGAAAGAGGGTTTTGGAGACCTCTATGGGTCAATTTTTCACAAATTAGTATCACTATGGAAGCTGTAGTCTGGACTGTAGTCTGAAGGAGATGTATGGTGATGTTGCTTTCATTCAGTAGCACTAAGCCACTGATATAGGCAGAACCTAGAATTATCTGGGGCTGTTGCCATGTTCCAATAATTAAAAAAATATCATTTGTATCTTATAAGAGATCTTCTATAAGGAGTAATAAAAGAAGGCTGCTAATGGGATAGTTCCTGCTCCTAAAGCAGCCATCTGATGCAATATGCGCAGAGACATAATAATCATCCCAATGACATGGCAGAGCGAGTTGCCAGCATCAATCTGCAGTAGTCTAATCATAGGGCTAAACTTAGCAATACATTCTCCATATATGTAGGGCTAAACTTGAAGGAACTCTATGCTAGCAAGTGACATAGAATGACTGTTGAGTGCTTCAAACAAAAAGAGAGCACAATAATGAAAATTATGATGTTAACGTCATGACAAGCTGATAAATTCTTAGATGTCTTTGCCAGTGAAAAAAAGAGAGGAACTGTTGATAAGATTCACAACAAAAGATACAAGCATGCAGACACATGCCAGTAGGATAAGCGCTACTAGCTCAGACATATATAATGTAAATGAAGGATATGAAACATTAGAGCAGAATAAGGCATTGGGAATAAGCAGCATGCACGAATCCACACAAGAAACGTAAGGTCATTCATTGACTAATGGCAAAGCTTGAAAAATATCTTGAACATACAAAAGATAAAGAGATGTCAATGTCATTTGTAGCATTTGATCAGTGATAGCTCCGTCGGTGGTTGTTAAAAAACAGAGGCAAGCGAAACATATATAAGCCAAAGTGCACTCACCAGCACCCCATCCGGTCTTCACGCCGCTTGTTTCATAAAAATTCCCAATGAACTGCAATATATAAATCAGGAAATTAAAACTATCCTGTTAATGCTTCCAGTCATAAGTAGATTTTGAATTATAGAACAGTGGTATTATCATGTTGTAAAACAATGACTAAACTTAAACAAGTTGACTCATAATGAGGATAGACACATGCAGCTTCAAGAGAACATAAAACTGTAAAAGTTAGAGCCTAAAAAAATTTATAAAGCTGATGTTTTGAAAAACAAGGAAACATAAAGGAAGAAAGTGTAAGAAAAGGAAATGTTGAGAGGAAATCCATCAATGAAATATTGTTTCATCTATTGGAAGTTCAATTGACAGAAAATAACACAGTAAACTTTCATTGTGAAAAGTCCCAATACGTGTGTGGGTGTGTGTGTGTGTGTGTGTGTGTGGTGATTATTGAAAACTTTCACTCACAGGTACCCACACTAAAACTTTATGGCAGAGACTGCTTGTTGAAAGGCTCAAAAACAGGACAGTAATCACCGATTATGAAACTAGTGATTCTTTGTTATCATGTCTCCGAACAACACATCATCACACTATTATAGCCATGATACAGGATTACAAACAGCAAGAACATAAAGTCCATAATGTGGAGCCCTAAACTCACTGTTAGCAGGACAAGAAATAGTAAAGAGCTGATGAAGCCTCCAAGTATTGTAAATAGTTCTGATGATGCCAACTTTCCCCTATACATCTGTTGCAGCGAAAGAATGACAATGAACAACAGTAGAGAATAAAGCATTGAACTTCTTGGCCCAGCCATGGTCCGCCTGTCACATAGACATAGATAGTAGCATACACAAAAGGTCAGCACTAACAAAACAACATTAAGGACCGGCTAACAACGCCACATCTAGATCAAAATAACACATCAAAATGTAAGTCCACGAAGAAGCACGTGTATGTCTATGAATCAACAATTGGACCAACTCTTACTAGTTTTAAAAGGCAGACTGGATTAACCTTCAATCTAGGGAAATTGAAGCACCCTTTAATTCTCGGCACGACCATACAATTCTCAGGCCTACTTTTACGGACGCAAGAGAGCAATAACACGACAGCAAAGGCATAAACTCAGTGTTGACTACAAAACCACCACTTCAACAGTAGCAACCTATACAATTTACTACTTCAAAACCCAGAAATTGGTCTCTATTTCAATTAACTGATAAGAATTGAACAGCCATAAATGTTCTCAAGTTAAAGGCATCTTAATAAAGTACAGCACTTCATAAAAGGAGAAGAAACCGAATGAATTCGCATTGGTTTTAACAGAGAAAACAACAAAAAAGGAGAAATCTGCAGATGAATGCCGTGAAGAATAATAATGAATAATCAGATCAATAAGGTGAGTAAATGACTCAAGAACCATTTTTCTTGATTTCTGCTACAATTTTTCCCGGCAACCAAACGGAAAAACTGATAGCGGAGATCTTGCAACTATTAATTTTATTTAGAATGAAAAGGGAAAACACATACCTTCCGATTGCGAAACTTAGCGCCAACGATCCCTCTGATCAGGTCGTCGAGCGACTGGAGCCCCGAGCCCTGAACTAAAGGCCTCGATGTAGCGGTTATTTCGACATTATAAAACGAAGTTAGGGGCATAAATGTCCATACAAAGAAACGACACCACCGTGACGACGTCGTAGGCAGCAAAGGCGAAACTATAAAGAGAATCCATTCCATTGGTCAAGGGGGTTGGTTGACCGACTGATTGTCAAAGTTCTACGATGGCGTCGCCGGAGCTACCGGAGTGTCCGGTGTGCCTGCAATCCTACGACGGCGAGTATGCAATTCCACGGGTTCTCGGATGCGGGCACACGGCCTGCGAGACGTGCCTCAAAAGCCTGCCCCAAAAATACCCTCTCACGATTCGCTGCCCGGCGTGCACACAACTGGTCAAGTACCCATCAGCGCAAGGCCCCTCCTCGCTGCCCAAAAACATCGACCTCCTCAGAATAATCCCGACCAATTCCGAAAATGGCGCCACCCCACAACCTCGGAATCGCGAAAAGCCCAACGATGAATCCCAAAGTAACCCACAAGTCCATCAAGCTGAGTTCTTTCCTCGTTTGTGGTCGGATGAGTTTTATTCGACTTGGAATAAGTGGGTCCTACCGGAAAACGCAGTTTTGGTTGAGGAGAATGGGACGGGAGATGGGTTGTTGAGGGAAAGTTCTGGAAAGGTGAGACTTTTAAAGATTGGTGGTAGTTTGCTTGACGGGATTGTGAGTGGGTCTGTGTTTAAGTTGAGTTATAATTTGAGGGTTTTGAATTTATTGAGTGGCATGAAAGCGGAGGAGAGAGAGGAAGTTAGTTTTATTTTGAAATTTGTTCAAGACAAGTTAGGATTTGTAAAGGTTATGGCTTGTGGGGTGATATGGAAGATGGGTCTTTGTACTTAGTGTTTGAGAGATTGAACGGGAGTCTTCTAGAAAAGTCGAGTGAATTTGAGGATGGGTTTAGCAAAGATGGTTTGTCTGGTTTCGCAATGATGGGTATGGAAATTTGTGAAGCAGTGATTGCTTTGCATTTGGAAGGCTTATCTCTGGGTTGCTTTAGTCTTGCTTCCTTCGAATCGGATCATTTTGGACATTTAAGTTTAACTTTGTGTGAGACTTTGGTGACAGGAAGGATGGTTTGTAAAGATGTTTTGGAAGCTGGTTCTTGTGGGAGAAGAATTGGTGACAAAGAAATAGGGATGTTGGTCGGTAAAATGCTGAAAAGCAAGCTATTTGTGAGTCCAGAAGTGCTATTAGAGATATTCAAGAAGGATGATGTGGAGATTGAATGTGGCAGCTTCAAAGATTATGTTGGACATAAGTCAGATATTTGGTCACTCGGGTGTCTTTTGCTTAGACTGCTTACTGGGCAACAATTTATTGAAGAGCTGGTTGATTATGCGGATCGTGATGTTTCTGAAAGCAGTAAAGATAATGGCTCAGCTAGTTCCTGTTTTCAGTCGCATTTGATGGAGAAAGTCGGTTTCTTTTTTGCAGGTAAATTTGGTGAGGAATCGGAATCCTTGCAGCAGATTCTATGCAGTTGTTTGAATTTTGATCCACAGAGTCGACCACCTGTGATTGATTTGTGGAACTGTATTAGGAAACTGATAATTAAAGATCAGTCTGGTAGCCTGCCTAGACTGGATGAAACTATTGATGAGGAGAATAATGGAACTAAACTGGTTCTTGGAGAACTGTGTAAAGTGCCAAGGGATGCACTAGAAGCACGGGTCCGAGAAAGCAGTGATGAACGAAATGCAAATCAAGTTGAGGAGACAAAGGCTGACAAGGAATTTGTTGATGGTCTCACAAAGGGAAATTTTAAAATCAAAGATATGCGGGGACATCTTGATTGTGTTACAGCCTTAACCATTGGAGGTATGGGATTTTTGTTTCGTGCCTTAAATGCATCATGTTGTTATCATGGTTACATACTTTTCTATTGTGCACTCACGAACTATATACATTTAGCCTTAAGTGTTCAAAAATGCAGGCTGAAGCTTTGCTTTTTAATGCTGAGTGTAAGAATGGCTGCTTTTAGATGTTGTAGGATGTTGTTGCCTTCTGATTTATGTGCAGGATTCTTTGTTTCTGATACATTTGGTCATTACCCACAATAATGCCATAGAAATCTCTGTCAAGGTCTATCTTCCTTCTTTTTCTATACCTTTGGCTGGACTGAGTTTCTTAAGCCTGGCACTATTTCTCCCAAGCTGCCTTTCATGATCTTTAATTAGCCTTCCTGTTACACTTTAGAGGACAAATCTAGAATGGATCCTAATGTTTCTTAGTTGTCAATTTCTTTCTGAGTATATTCTCACTCTTTCAGGGGGGTTTCTTTTTAGCTCCTCATTTGACAAATCAATCCGTATCTGGTCTTTGCAAGTGAGTACTCTAAATGGCAGATGTGTTAAATATGCACCTGTTCATTCTTTTTATGTCTTTTCCCATGGTGCAATCTTTTGTGCAGGACTTCTCTCATGTTCACACGTTTAAAGGTCATGAGCACAAAGTCATGGCTGTAATTTATGTGGACGAAGAAGAACCTTTATGCATTAGTGGTGATAGTGGAGGTGGTATATTTCTCTGGAGCATTAGTGTCCCTCTGGGGCAAGAACCAGTAAAGAAATGGTATGAACAAAAAGATTGGCGATATAGTGGTATTCATGCCTTAACCACTGCCAGGAATGGGTATCTCTATACTGGTAGCGGAGATAGGTCAATTAAGGCATGGTCATTGCAGGTAGTTCCATTCCTTTAATGATGTGATTTGTTATTAGCATATGCTCTACATTGTCGAACATATGTAATTTCATGTTCCTTTTCTTCATTTTTCTCAGGATGCCACACTGTTTTGTACCATGGATGGACATAAATCCATAGTTTCGACGTTAGCAACAAGTGATGGGGTTCTTTACAGTGGCAGTTGGGATGGAACCATCCGGCTCTGGAGTCTGAGTGATCATAGTCTTTTGACTGTATTGGGGGAAGACATGCCAAGGACAGTGACCTCTGTTTTGTCACTTATTGCTCACCGGAATATACTTATTGCATCTCATGAAAATGGATTTATAAAGGTTTTATCGGCCCTAAACCTTTTAGTTCTGTTTAGGTTATTTTTTATTAGTATGGTTTCAATAGTACCAAATGTGTTCAAATTGATTACTATTGTAAGTTATCAATGATAAAACAGATGGTCATGATACAGCCGTATGTAGCAGCATTAGAAAATTGTGTAGGGCTAAGCCTCATGTTCCTTTTGGAGTTCGTGAAATTTGTCAGACATTGCTTCAACAAGAAATTTCGTGATTATAGACATCATAGATTCAGATAGTGTGTTTGACATCAAGACTTTTTTTGATTCCGAGTAGGGAGGTATCTAAAAACATGCTGACTGAATGATGGAAAATAATGTTTTCTTGTTTTTCTTTTCTTTGTTATTTTAATTCCAATTTTTTTCAAGTTAGACAGCAACTTTGCACTTCTTAATATGTCACGAATCTTTTTTTTTTTTTTTTTTTCTAGATATGGAAGAATGATGTGCTTATGAAGTCTGCTCAATCCCATAATGGTGCAATCTTTGCTATTGCCATGGAGGGGAAATGGCTGTTTACTGGAGGTTGGGACAAAAATATAAATGTTCAGGTACAAACAAGTTTTTGTTGTATATTGACATCCAAGCGACGCTATTATTGTCTGAAGTTTGTCTATTGAATGTATGTAATTGGTTTTATTTTTTCGTTTGGCTGGACTTTGTGGTATGGAAATTTGAGATTTATTTCAATTTTCTTGCTCGCAGGAAATATTGGAAGATGAATTTCGAGTAGACACTAGACCCATTGGATCAACCCCAGGTAGTTCTGTTGTCACAGCCTTGTTATGCTGGCAAGGCAAGCTTTTTGTAGGCCATGGTGATAGGACCATCAAGGTACATTGCCTGGTTTCACTTTTATGTATGCGATTGTGGTTATAACTTCTTTTACATTTACTGAATTCATACTTAAAGTTGGTGAACATTTAAGATAGATTTCATACGTCCTAAAATCTCGAATCAGTATTTGACTGTCCTAAGCATAAAATATGTCGCCTGTCCACTCAATCTCTTATCAAATTTGTGGATCTTATGTTTGGCTTCTTTCAAGTTTTGCTTGCATTTGTAAAGGGATTCCTCTTTTCTTTGGGTTTACCATGGCTGCTAAACTAGTGAATTCTGGCTCTGCTTCACCAGGTTTATTACTACGGAAAGTGATCAAATTTCATCAGGTACCTTCTTTTCTTCTCATTTATGATAAATGTTACACTAAACACCAGTCTGCAGCTCTTTGGCTGCATATTGCGTTAGATGATTTGATTTTGTTTTGCTTAAGCAGGTAAGTTGCTCCTGATGGCAATCAAACTCTCGTCGGCATTGATTGTGAAGTTAACCTTGTCACGAAGATACTCGTATTGTTCCTCACTCTAGCGGCCAAACTCCCTAAACAATCCGCATAGTGTGCATGGGACCGTTATAAAGGAAATGGCGGTTTTAGTAGCAGCACAGTTGAAAAATGTAAATTATATGCGATTATATACAAATTAGATAGGAAACACGCAGCTTACCTATATATGTTTGGATTTTGGAGGTGAGAGCCTCCAGTCTCCAGCCAAGCAATCATCAGACCCTTTAAACCATAATTTATGATGAGGCAATGAGGATTACTGTGGAAAGGTTAAAACTTTGTGGGTAGGCATTGGTCCAAGTGGTGGGAGAAATGTTCTCCGGTCCACACCCCTCTCTTCCTACATGCCTAAATCTGGGCTCCTAGCCACTTAGGTTACATACCAAAAAATAAAAATGAAAATAAAATTTGGTTTTTCTTTTATTTAATGCATTACTGGGCCGTACCAATCATTTTGTCATACGGGATTGCTAGCAACAGACGAAATTTGCCTTTGCTTTTACCTTCGACTTCTTAACTTGCCACTTGTCACTTGTTAATTTACTTCAAACTTGCAGTCGGATGATACAAGTTAGGGGCTGTGGAAATTAAAATAGCACAATCGTAATTAACTTAATTAACTTGACTTTCTAAAAATTATATAAAAATAATAAAATTAAAATTTTATTTAGAATTTGATTAAGAAGATATAGAAAATGATTATAGAGTAGTTATAAGAATAAATTTAACTTTTAATAAATAGTTAAAATTTTATTTCTTTAAAAGTAAATTTTAAATATATTTAATATTATCTTAAATATATTTAGTATTATCTTAAATCTTGATTTCAAACTTTTTTTTTTCAAAATTTTTTTGCTGCCTATACATACTTTAAGGTTATTTTCTATATCTCTTAATTTTTTCCCTTTACTTATTCCTTTATTATTTGTGCTGACATCGATTACTTATTCGTCCCTGTAAACTCAACTTACAAAACACAAAAGAACGAGAGTTGTAAAATTAAAATGACCTAATGGTAAAGCACCAAAAAAAAAAAAATTATCTTAACAGATGTCAGCACAAAAAATAAAGGAATAAGTAAAGGGAAAAAATTAAGAGATAGAAAATAGTCTTAAAGTATGTATAGGTAGTAAAAAAAATTTTTAGCAAAAAAAATTTGAAAAGAAAATTTTAAAATTAAGATTTAAGGTAATACTAAGTATATATATAATAACATTACATACGTTCAGAATTTAATTTAAAAAAAAAAATTTTAACCATTTGTTTAAATTAAATTTATTCTTATAACTACTCTATTGTTATTTTTACATCTTCTTAATCAAATTCTAAATAAAATTTTAATTTTATCATTTTCATATAATTTTTAGAAATCCAAGCTAATTGTGCCATTTTAATTTCCATAGCCCCCTAACTTGTATCACCTTGGTTGCAAGTTTGAAGCAAATTAACAAGTGACAAGTGGCAAGTTAATAAGGCAAAGGTAAAAGCGAAGGCAAATTTCGTCTATTGCTAGCAATGCCCTTTGCGATAAGCCCCCTTCACGGATTGATATTTAATAACCCTGCTGGCAGCTTGCTATGATGACTGATGAGATGAAGATGGTGTTAGGTCAGACTTTACTCATTGAGCCTTTTAGGTTCAGTCCATATAAATTTATAATTCTTCATTTTTGGGCTTGTTTCCCTATGATGCGTAGAGAGAGAGCCTTTGCCTTTACTAACATGATGAAAATGCACAATATCACGTTAAAATTTCACTAGAAATGAAAAATACTATGATTTTGGTTCGCATAAGAATAGAGTCAAAATTAAAATTGGAACAGGTCAATTGTTCTGCAATTTTGCTTTGATTCAGACGATCCGTTTGTATTTTCTCTATGCAACAAACGAAAATGTGGGAGAACCGAATTTAAGCCAAACTATTATCCTTAATTCCACAATGCTAGTTCCAAAAAGAGAGTGAAGAACTTTAAAGTATACTTGCTATAACATGAATTACAATTTTTTTTTTTTTTTTGTTATCGTAATTGGAACTTATGATAGTTCAACTTGGTGCAGTCGTCATCATCATGGGACAAGGTCTTTGTGTCTCTAATGAATTTATAACTTTATGCAATGCATCCAAAAGTCATAGCTTTAATAACACATCTAAGTCCGAGACCATGATTCTGAAGATATGTACCATGAGAGTGCTACCATTCACGTGCGAGCGTGTGTTTTGCCACAAGTGAGGTGAGTAGGAATGATTCAAAACATTTTTAGAGTTGGAGCCACTATTAAATAGGTAATTATCAATTGCTTAGGCATGAGTTTATCACAAAAACCTAGTCAAAAGGACATTCCACTACATCGATAATAAAACAGAAATCATTGATTATTTTAATTCAAGTACAAACAACAAAGGCATCCCAATGTGGCTCATATGGGAAAATGTTTGTTGTACGAAATCTTACTTTTGTTTTTATAAAGATTGTTTGAACATGTTACTTTCATGTCCCAATAGAATAATTTTACCATTATTCTAAGACTCGAACTTCATTTTGGTTCAAGTACAAATGATGTTCTTTAATGTACTGGATCACCCCGTCTGAAGTTAGATATTTAATCGACAATCCTCTTGAAATGCATTCCCTGAAATACCACGACAAACGTAGAGGGCCATTGTAACATTAGTTAGTCATCCAATGTTCCTTAGATTTAAGCATTTTCCAGTGTGCATCATTTACCTCAGTCTTGTTGAACTTATATGGTTTGGAATTTGTTCATCCACTAATTTAACATTATCCTGCAACGACACAAGACATAGAACTATTAACCTTGAGATTTGCTACAAGAGCCGCTTTCAAACTAATTGATCAAATCCATTGGAGAACTCATACGGGGGAAATTTTATAGATTCAAATAGCATATCAATTATTGGATGTTTAGAAATTTACATCATATGCAGCCCTTCTGGAGACAAATTCATTTACTTCCAGATTTTTAGATTCAACATGACCCAGTTTCAATGATGTATTAGTCCCACAAGGATAAGATTTTCCTAATTGCAAACTGACTTGTCAACTATTTAAAACTTCGAAGCCTTGAAAAAAAAAATGTCAACCCTTTGAAAGTGAAAATGAGGTAATTTTATCAATAAAATCATTAACAAATATTCAGTAATTGATTAAATGTCAACTTTATCTTCAAATTACTTGATCAGAGCACACGCTCAGAACGCATATTCTTTGTATCCCTAGCTGAAATAGTTCCTGCAATATATGTTTTTCTTTTTTTTTTGCTGCAAGCTCTACGATATATGTACATATATCATGGTTGCGCTAGGAAAAAAAAAAAAAAACAGAGAGAGAGAGAAAGCTTACCCTATTTTCTCTTAAAATTTCATCATCGTAATGATTTTCTTGACATCTTGTCCTTCTCTGCGAATGCAAACAACACCATAGTCCCTACATATAATCCGCACCTGCATACAGTGCAAGAGTAAAAGTTACCAAGAAACCCCTATTTAACTTTCTCGACATCTTGTCCTTCTTTGCGAATGCAAACAACACCATAGTCCCTACATATAATCCCCACCTGTATAGAGTGCAAGAGTAAAAGTTACCAAGAAACCCCTTCTTTAAGTTTTAGATTGGGCCAAAATTCTAATCTTCATAAAAAGATGGGCATGGTTAATATATGCGGTCTGGTTTTGAGGGAATAGGTACAAAACAAGGCGTAAGGGGTTCTGGGTTAATGCTTCTGATAATTCACTTTTGCTCTTTCAATTCTTTTTGAATTACTGTTAATCTCTGTTTGTAAATGCCACGAGACGTAGTATAAGCAAGGTGGGATTAGGTCTCGTTAGTAAATTCTATCCAATTAACGGACATCAAGTCTGCTAAGGAAATGCTGTAAAGGGACACAAGCCTTATACATACAAATTCTAATATTTGGGGATAAAAAGTAGAAAAACCTTGAATCCCAAATTCCCTCTCTCTCTCTCTCTCTCTCTCTCTCTCTCTCTCTCTCTCTCTCTCTCTCTCTCTCTCTCTCTCTCTCGGTGATTTTCTCCCCCAATCCCTTAATTAGCCTTTTTAATCCAAACGGACCAAACCCTAGATTTGATTCTGCAGAGAAAGAAAAATGGCCCACAGACCACTTTTTCGTTTTCCTTCTCTTATATTTTGGGCTTTCTCCTATACAATAATAATGATAACAAAAACATCAAATGGAAACTTTAACACTGTTAACTATTTTCTTTTTCATCTTATATGCACTGATAAGGTACTTTCAAGTTACAGCATAGACTATATAGATTATATACCTGCTCGCGAATCCAAAATCCAGGAATGCTGAAAGATTGGATTAAATCAGAGCCACAAACAAGCATGACCTTGAGGGATTCTGCAAGACACAAGAAAAAAAAATCATTATTCTTCCAGTAAATATCATAATCTAGGAATATCTGAACAGGTTTTTTTGAATAATAAGGAAGAAGAATTTTTATTATTGAAGAATTCATTAATGTCTTGTACTCAGGATAATATTCTACATTATTAGGAGAATTTATTAAGTTTGATATTCTACTATTAGTTATTCAGAAATATTATCCTATTTTATAGAGATATTCATTTCCTATTTAGTTTTGTTATTTCCTATTTAGTTGATTAGTTCTCTAAAAGATGCCTTAGTGTTATTTTCATCAGGGAACCTGTTATGAACATTGAAATCATTGTTGAGTACCAGGTTTTATAAAGAGTGCTGATTCTTCTTTGTTTTCGGGTGGATTCCCAGCTTAGTTCTTGTTTTTGGATGGATTCCCGTGTCAATTCTTTATCCTTCTTGTTTGCCCAACATCAAGTTTTGTACAGGGTAACCCAAGATGCGCCAATCCTCAAATGAAAGATGCATTTGTTGTTGATAAACAAAAAAAATTTACCTTTTGGTATATGAGCTTTGTTAAGAAAAAAGCTCTCTATTCTTTTCAAAATAGTTAAAGATCGCTGGTAGCTAGCTTGATTTGCCTACAACAAAGAGTTCAAAATTGTTAATCAATTTCAATTACTGTAGAATGTCAATACAAGCACCAAACCATTACTTAGTGCCAAGCAGCCATGGTTGCAATAAACAAGTATGCAGCTAAAGAAGGAGTACCATACCTCCCATGGATCAACCATTATATAATAAACAAGTATGCAACTAAAGAAAGAGTATCATACCTCCCATGGATCAACCATTATAAAATCTGAACTTTCGCACGCTAAATTACACATAAGCAGTCGATGGTCACCTGATACAAGGCCCTAAATAAACCAAAACAACTAAAGTCACTTCTTTGCTCTTCCCACCTAGTAATAACTGCGGAAAACCAAGAGTAATATCAACATCTAAGAAGTGCAACTCCGCAACTATTCATTATGTATTGTAGCCAAAGTCACAATAATTAGTTCATTACCGGTTTCTTGTAGGCATCACTAACAGGTGACATATAGCCTGCAATAACACGATAACCTTCCAAATGCAATGCATCTCTTGCTAGCTCTATCACAAAGACCACAAGAACTGACCATCAATTTCCCAAATTTACATTAACCATCAGTTTTGATAAACATGTATCGGTATTTCTTCACTAAAAATATTATTATTGTTGTCAGTCATAGAATCTCACTAGAAAGGAACCAAATTTATTTAACAAACTAAAAATTTTAACTCAAAAAAGAGTGGGAAAACAAAGAAAAAAAGAAAAGACAAGGAAGAAGTGAATAACTAACCAAACATACGCAGGTGCATAAAAGTAGGAGGATTGAAGCTACCAGTGGCTACCAGAATTACATTTATCTTGTTATCATCCCTGCTTTTTTTAGGGGGGAAAAAAGAATATTTATCAAAAAGAGAACCTTAAAACATTAGTAAAAAGGTAAAATTTATGGGTGCTATAATAAATTACCCAAAAGAATAAGGTGGCTGAAGAGATGCTTTCTCCATTGGCAACGGAAAATCCATAAAAGGCTATGGAAGATGGAATTGAGAAAGTCAATAGATACTGCCCCTAAGCTCGGTAAATTTGTAACTCTAACCCAGCAGCTATCACACGACCACAATCCAAGCTCAATCTAGAAAGAAAATTGCAGTAATCTTAAGCATCAATGCCATGGTCTCCACACCAGTGTCACTTACAACCATCACCTTGGCAGTGAGGGGGAAAAAAGGGCGGGTTTTAGTTTCAAGGCTCTTAAGATTTTAAGTGTTTGTTGCTCTGTTTTGACCACAGATTTAATTTTCTGGTACCAAAATCCTTTTTTTCTAAGTGTTATTCATCGCTTAAAAAAAATTATCATATTACAATATCAATTGCATATTATTTCCAACACAACACAATTCCAGAAAAATGTCGTAATCAGTAAAAGAATGAAAACCCATTAGTCGGTGGACATTACTGAACAATTAATAAAATAAATAATAGAAATACGTGCAAGCGTATTAATTGTCAAAAGAATTTTTTCACAGATAACAGAGATTCAGAAGCAGCTATACGCGAGATTCAAACCCTAAATTACATGGCAGTTCCTAACCAAAATTAACCCTAAAAACAAGATTCTTTGCATTTAACGGCCCCAAAAGCCGAAGGCTAACGGCGAAATCTTGAGCAATTTCTTGAAGAATATTGTATTGAGAAATTGAAGTGGATTATTGAACTTACTGAGCCAAGACGGCGAGGAGATCACCTCCGGTGCGATCGAAAGGGATGCCGCCGACGAAGACGTGAGCCGAATCTTTGTAGTTGGCGTTAATGAT
The DNA here is from genome assembly GCA_021464245.1 of Carallia brachiata. Taxonomy (NCBI): domain Eukaryota; kingdom Viridiplantae; phylum Streptophyta; class Magnoliopsida; order Malpighiales; family Rhizophoraceae; genus Carallia; species Carallia brachiata. Next base: position 1,390,435 of record JADCRB010000043.1, read on the forward strand.
CTAAATTCCTGTCTTCTCCTCTCTGCTACTCCTCTCTCTTTATTGCTTTTCAATCTCGTCGGCGAGGATATGGACACGTTGTAAAGGGTCGGGTTAACGGGTACATCGAAACAATGTCGTCCCAGTCTCGGAGTGCATTGCGACCACATGCCCGTGGGACGGGTTATCCAGAACCGACTTGAAAAGTTTTGGTCTCGGCAGCGGGAATTTTTCTTTTTTCTTTCTTTTTTTTGGTCTTTGTGTAATAATGCTATTTTACAATAAATCGTCCAAATATATATATAAATAGATAAATATCTTTTTTGTTATATTATGTTATTTAATTATAATGATAGTTATGTCTTTTGCATTGTGTTTTGATAGATTCTTTTTTTTTTTTTTTTTTTTGGCCTTTTTCTCTTTCAAGGATTTTGTAACTATAAATCTATAATTATCATTATAAAGTTTTTTTTTTTTCTTTTTTGGGGTCTATTTCAAGGAAATTTTACGTTCATGATTGAAAATCATGTTTCCTTTATTCCCTCTAATGAAAATTGAAAAGTGAGCTCGCTCTGTGCTGGTCGCCATACCACAAATACCCATACTAGCACAAGAAAATACTGTTTTCTGCATATCTCGTAAAAGATTAAAGCTCTGGTACATAATCTATCATTCAACGACGTAAAACTGTGAAAAAAATAGAAATGGCAACAATACCACTCTGAAAAAATTGAAGCCCATTAAGAATTAGAAAAGGAAAAAAAAAAAAAAAAGAAGAGTTCTGTAAAGTAGCCGCTTCTATGGTGTAAGTTTCCTAAACCGAAAACATTGTTATTTCAGCTAGACTGTTCCAAGCTTGGAGCAGCCAACTGAAGGTTTAATTTTTGGTTGAAACCTGAAGCAGGTTTTATGGACTTATTTCTTTCTTCGCTAGTTTGGGAATGAAACTTCTCTAAACGTGAATGAGTTTCATCTGACTCCTGTTCTGGTTTCCTTTTCACCTTTTTCTTAGTCAGAGCACCATCTGCTTCCGTCTTTGCCTCATCCATGAAATTGATTAAACTTCCTTTAGGTTTTAACCTCTCCATGCTAGAAGCATTCGCTGCAGAACTGGGTGCCCAAACAGCCGATGATGATGATGAATTTGGAATTGGGTTGCTAGCCAAGGCCAGAACTGGACCTCCTGTATGTGTAGCTAGGCTCTCGTGTGAGTACTGTGGTTGTGCCATTGAATTACCATTCATCCGAATTGTTTCCTCCATTCCAGGAGCCATCATCTTTTTCCTCTTGATTTTCTCCTGATCCCAGAAATAACAAATAGATCACGACAAATCAGTCTTCATAAAGCAACAGCAAAAGAAAAGCAAACTATGCATGGCACATGACATTTCACAAAAGCACAGCAACAAACGGAAAAAGATGCAAAAAGTGTCAATTATACCAGAGAAAAACTACTTCCAAAATACAACACTTTGAACATGACATCCACAAATTTCTTCAAGTAATAACAACAGACAATTTGTAACAGTACATTGATATTGGTTGAAAGAGTTGGCCTTTATTCTTTTCTGACCAGGTTTCCAACTCTTCCTCAAGTAAGAAAAAAGCCACTAATCCTAGGCAGCAGATGGAGAAATTACAGCTTAGGCAGAGACAACCTTATGGGATCCTCACATTACTGGAGTGTAAAAAAAAAAATCACAGGTTCCCCATCCTTGTCAATGAATTCACTCAAATGCAAAGGCACCAATTGAATGAACAAAACTAGAGAGAAGAAGCAAACAACTCCAAGCCCAGACATAAAAAGTCCTATCAATACCCAATTAAACAACTGCTCTAAAATACACAAAAAGAGAAAGTGGAAAGAATAGGTAAGTGACCATGTATACCTTATGCCGGCCACACATGGCCCTGCGTCTCGCTTTCGCCTGACAAATTGCATGTTTGATCCCATGGTTGTCCATGAAACCACTTGGCCACAATCTTGCGAGCTGAATAACAGAAAGGATTCAAGTGTCAAAATCATAGGAAATCTGAAACAAACATTTATAGCAAATGTGACATTATCGACAATAAATGGAGTATGATTTTTGTTTTTTATGGGTTGGGGGTTGGGAGTGGTGATCTAATTGAAGACGAAAAAATAGGGTGGTCAAAACATTAGAACCAGAAATGGTTAAACAACACTGTTAGTCCAGTTCTTAATGCCAGTACCAATCACATACATTATTAACAGCAGTTTCAGATCAAGGCATTCAAACGCCAAAAGGGTAAGGACGTGAATTATTCCAGAAGATAACAAAGTTAATCAAATACCATAAGAGGTGGAAATAAAGAACAACCTCAGCATACAATTTTCTGACTTGAGGGCCCACATCTCATCTAGTCCCTGTTATCATCAAAGGCATAAAACAAAGGGCGAGATAACTGACGGAATGTTTTCCTCAGAAAGGGAATATAGTCGTGCACAAGAAAAACTCAAGTATTTACATCAACAAAAAGGTCATAGAGTTCACAAATTTTGTCCTCCAACACAGCATCCATGCCAAATTCACTTTTAAGGGTTCCATTTTCTCGGGGACCAGTTTCTTGAAAGTCATCAGATACACCAGGTTGTTGCTCAAGCACCTGAGAAAAAGTAAGACACATATTTCACACTATCTCCGAAAAATTCAGATTTCCATAGTTGGGGCTGCTATTCAACTTATGATGATATAAAATGAATTCTTAAAAACAAAAATATTTAACATAGAACCATTAAATCTTCACTACAAAACACAAAATAACCATCAGGGATTCAAGATTATTCACAAATGATGAACAATGGTGGCTAAAACGTTAAGAAAACAGGAATCCCGATAGTAGAAAACAAGAAGAGAGAAAAGCCCTCCTTCAATCATGGGAGTTTTTTTTTTTTTTTGGGGGGGGGGGGGGGGGGGGAGGGAGGACAAATTTAAAAACCATACCTTAGACTCCAAAGATAGGACACGAGTCTTAATCATCTCAACAACTTGCTTCTTTATCTGTTGAAACCTATCATCTTTCTCCTGTTTTGATGACAACTCATGCTAATCATGACTTTTAGGTTTCTCTGTCAATCCCCCAAAAAAAAAACATTTCTCATTCTACTGTCAAGAATTTTAGATGAGCTATAAAAGATTACGAAGAGGGGGAGGGGGGCAGGATGAGCATTAAAATGTTGAATACAACACGTTCAATGTTGCAACATTCGCAATGTTTTACACTTGGTGGCAACATCATCCCTCAAATGCAAGTTCCAACTTGCCTTCTCCTTTCGAATGCGAAAAAGGAAATTAAAATTTGCTGTTTGAATCTGTCACAAATATATCACAGCAGCATGGCGGGCATCAATGGATTATGTCATCCTATTCCAAAGTTCTGAAAATCAGGTCATATAATTGCACAGCTGGGACATAAACTAGTGTATAAGCTTAAATCCAAGACAAAATCCTGTGTTCCTACATTTGACACCAACAATTATAAAAGTAAAAATTATATCAAACCCTCTGCACAAGGCAAAAATATTCAAACAGACACCTTCTTTAAACTTGTCCAATTAAACTCTGGAACTTGCACCATTTCAATCAAACAAGAAACTCAATTCATAATATATGGCACAAGTGAGGATATGTATTGTCACTCTCATAAATAAAGAAGATGCTATTTTGACCAGATCATCAACCTGCATGAAAATTTATCTTGTACGAGGTGCATGACAGTTAATGAACAATTGAGTTGAATGTTGTAGTGTCGATAACATAAAATTGTTTCATTCTTAGTGTCTCAAAATAATTACATCCCCTTATGTGCAGTTTCTATTGGATTAAGTCTCCAATTGAGATTATTTGTCTCAAAGTTACAATCGCTGAGTTCACTTTAACAAATTTAAAGAATGGATTTAAATAAATAAAAATTCCAAGCTGGCTTAAACATGCTTCGACACTAACAAGGTCTGATTACACCTTCAAAATTTCAGGAATTAAGTCAAACAAATCAAATTCACAGTGAAATAACAATAACTTCAAGATTTAAACAAAATATATCATTGGTTCCTATATCATAAAGCTAACATTCATTAACAAGTGCCAACAACTTTGTTATCCAAAAACCATCTTCCAACAGTTCAAAGTCATCTCAAATGAGAACTGACGTGTAAGAAAGGGAGGGGGGAAAAAGCAACAGTCCAGAAGTAATTTCTCATTTTCCTATAAAAAGGTACCTTTAGTGTTCTAAGCTGTATCAAGTGACCAAGGATACTCATAAGGCGATTGATGAGCTCCTTTGATATTTTCCCTTGGCTTGCTTGCTGAAAAATCAAAAAGTAAAAATATTATTTTTTAAAAAAATTTCAAGTATAACTACTAAGAGAAAATAAAACCAAAAAAAAAAGTATAAGCAACAGTTTCTGTTAGAGTGACAACCGCCAGTCTAGCAACTTTTGCAAGCTTTAGCTTTATTTCACTGGGCAATCTCCTTTTAATTGCTTGGGAGGAAGCATCAGCTTCTTGATTTTCCCACGTAGGTGGCCTTGCTGCAATTTTTTCACAAAAAGAACACATATTTCAATTTGCAGGGAAGTTTCCTAAGAAATCATATCATGAGGAATACAAATGGTAAAAAGCCTGAAGCTTACACTCCACGACCATCTTCTCTAGCTCCCTGATGGCCTTTTCAAGCATCGAACCCTTGGGCCTAACCACAGAACCATCCTTTCTGTGGAATTGGGAAGTTTCCTGTGCAATATTACATTCACAATCAACCACAGCAACAAAGAGACAGCAAACAAGGCCAAAATAAAATTTATATTTTTATGATAAAGGGAAATCTTAAAAGCATGGGAAAGGCACACACTATACTATTAATCTCAGGTTGTTCACATAGCAAACACGGAACATGTGCCCACACTATTAATCTCTGCAACCAGTCCTTGAAGTAGCAAAGTGATGAGTGCAAAACAAAGCAACCTCCCTCGACGGTACCAAGAATTCAAGCAATATACATGCAAATACCACATCTGTGCAGTAAATACAGAACTGTCTATCTGTGCTAGTGTTTATAGGGCTAATTAGTTTGGAAAGATCATTACAAAGGAGTAAATTTCACAACAACACTCACTGCTTCCTGAATGGAGTGCTTGGCCTCGGGAATATTAAGGTCAGGCAATTCGCAGATACCATTTTTTTCTTTTGATCGAACTGACAGATTATGCTCGTCAGCACTGCTCGCCGAATTTGCAGATTGCACCTTGGTTTGGGGATAAGCAGTTTTATCAAGATTTCTCTGACATGAACCATCAGACAATCCACTTGCATCTTTCAACTTCTCAGTTACACTCTTTGATTGGAGGACTCTTGCTTTTGGCTTTTCAACATCCTGTAGTTCTGCCAGAATACAGAAGCATCGCCGTTTAAGGCATCAATAAATGTATATGGATCCCAATTCATTGTAGCTTCAGCAAATTCTTAGAAAAAATAATAGGTTAATTTAAAGATTCTGAAATCACATTTCCTCATTATGTTCGCTTGTCACAACCACATTTTGGCAGAGACACTAATGAAAGGAGGATGCCAGCTTCCAAGTGCTGACTTACCTACTTTAGCATGTTTATTCAATAAAAGACCATCATCACTTTCTCTGGGAGCTTTTGACACATCCTTTTTTCGCCTTTTCTTTGGTTGCTGGTTACGAACAACAGTAGGTTCACTTGTAGCGAGAAACAAGCAAAAGACATCAGTTGCAAGAGAAACAATTGCATTCAGCAAATCATTTCTTTTAATCAAATAACTTTACACACAAGCACTGAAAAGTGAAAATTTCTGCGAAACTAAACACATATGCATATTGCTCATGTAAAATATTATGACAAAATTTGGATGTGAAATTCCCCAAATAAAGCAGTCCATGAATTCAATGTAGCCACTATTCCAGCCAACCAATCCTCTTCTTTATCCTTTGGTTCCATAATATTCAGTTTTATGCTTGTAATTGAGAAATAGAAGGGAATAGATGGCACACATCTCCTTCTATATAAAGATAACAAGCAGTTATTGCATGTAATTCAAAACTCCATTTCTTATCCAACCCTCTTGCATGTTCTCCGCATTCAGTATAGCGCCTTTGGCAACAAATCAAATAGAGCAAATTGCTGCGAGATTAATTCCTCCCAATTGAAAAAGAAAACCCAGGATTGAACAAGACTAAGTGATAAGGACATTTGTTATATTTTTGTGGCAAGCTAAAAGAAAGGACCACAAATGAGTAATTTGCAAGAAAGAAGTTCATCAATCATCACCATGAATAAAACAACTCACATTTGTTCCAGCTTTCCCCTATTAACAAAGAATCCATCGTGCTTTATCGCTGCGTTATCAACTTCAAAATATTCATCCTGCGAAAAAGGTGATCCTTGATGAAACAAGTAAAACCTCTACATAGTCAAAATCTCCTCCACAATTTACACCGCAAGAGGTAAACTTGCACAAATAAAAAGACAGACAAAAAAAGAAGAAACAACACGGCAATGCCCACCAGCTCAGCATCATCGATAAACAAGTCTTCTGTATCATGCTGATCGTCATCAGGAACATCCTTTAGATCTTCCTCATCACTACTATCCTTGCCCTACAAATATCCACTCATCTTAACATCACCAAGCTCTACTATACATGGTTACAGTCCCTCGCACACACTTAGAAACATACATGTAAACGAATGGTAAAGCGGGACACACCATGTAAAGGCGTTCAATTTTCTCGATTACAGCATTGAAACGATTAGGTGGAGCTGTTTCCTTCACTTCTTTTTCAGCTGGTTGGCCCTATTGAAGGACAAGCGCAATAAGAATGCTACACCGAATAAACCAACTGATTTCTTGCACAACAACCACATTAAACCGAAATACGTGGATCTCATCAGCAATAATGGATGATCAAAGCTATGATCATTCTATGAAGATGGGAGGACTAAGCCAATTTCTGATCCCTTTCTTTGCTCACATTATCTCACTGACCGAAACAAAAACTCAGTAATTTCTAAGCAAGCAATCACAAACACAATTAAGTACAATGCAAACACTAATTTAGGGCTTCTAAATAATCAAGAGAATGAAAAACTCAAATACATATACTTACAGGAGCAATGCGAGACTCGAGGTTGGGATGAGCATTGGCCGGAGGCGGTTCCGGGACCGGCGAGGATTGACCGTTGACCTTGTTCGCGTCTTTCATAAGCTTCTTCCAGGAAACGAATGTCGTCTCCCCGGGTCGAGCTCCACCGTGAATATCTGCCTCTCTCCTAATTTCACATAAGACGGCCTTACCCTGGACGACGACGACGACGACAGTTCTCCTCCTCCTCCTCCTCCTCCTACTCTACCGCCAGCGCCACCGCCACTAGAACTCCTTTCCTCCATCGAAACGTCTCAGTCGGGTCACAATTCTAGGGCACGTGAATCGAAGCTTCGAGAATTCAAGTTTCGAAAGACGTAGAAATTGAAAACGAGAAACAAAAGACAGAAGGCATCGCACAGAGTTATTTGCTTATCGAGTGAGGGGCCGGAGGAATAGGGAAGCAAAGGAAAATGGTTTTCCGTTTGGGTGTGTTTTAACCGGGAAAATAAAGTGTTTTAATTTTCTTGCGTTTTCTTTCCGAGAAAATCTGGGGAGGGCAAATGGTTGAAGAAAACGGCGGGTCTTCCTACTTCTCGCCGTTAGTTTGAAGTTTGAACCCTCTGCTCCGACCCGAAAATCCCGAGAGGTTCAGGACCTGCCAGGCCTCGAGCCACACGCCCCGTCGACCGCTCCACAATTGTACGTGGATCGGGGTCGGACCATGACGTGGTCGTGTTGTTTTGTGGTCGGCGGACAATTGCCGTCTGTTTTTCCTAATTTGCAATTAACTTTTTAACTACTGTTCTTAAGTCTTAACCCAAGCATCAAAATGAGAAAAAAAAAAAAAAAAACAAAGTAGGGTTTATTAATTTATTTTAAAAAAAGGAAATTGCATTAATTTTTTGTAATTGTTTATGTTTGAATACAAACAGATTTGTAAAATTCGAATCCAAGAAGGATTTCTCAATTTTGCTTGTAAGTTGTAGAGATCAGAAATCCTTGTTTAATAAGGAAACATACGAAATTGCATTAATTGTCTTTGTGCCACAACAAAGTCAATCCACATCTTATGTGGAAACCAATAAAAAAAAAGGAGGAGGCTTTGTTTGAGTACTATTAACGTAATCCAAATGAATCAAAGCATTAACCTGACTTATTTTCTAATACCAAATTAATCAATCTCATGTAATCAAGTTAAATAATTATTATCCCAAAAAAAGTAGAATTAAATAATTGAAAGTCGGGTGATGCTATTTACATACAAGAATGACTTCATATACGCAAATTTAAACAATGAAACAAAGAAAAAAAAAAGCAATGCTTATTGGCTAGTCTCACAAAACATGCTTGGCTAGTCACAAAACATGCTTGCTCGTTATAAAAAATTATGTAATTGTGTTAAATGCAAAAAGAATTTGCAACACATAAATATTATTAGAAATTAAGAGACGAGATCCGAGATGAAATCAATTATTTTATACATTGATATGGTCAACATTTGTGCTAGATTTTATAACTATGAAGATTTTGGGAATAGAAGCAATTCATTAAAAAATTTATGTAAAGTTATTTGTTCCTTTTGATGGACAATAAGATAATATAATCAAACTAAAGATTATTATTTTTTGCAAAAATTAAAAAAGATAACCATACTGAGTTTTTCAAAAATACCACGTTACAAAGAATTACAATATACAAATAAAAAATTGGGACCTTTTGTTTTTGATCAAAAGAAAACCGTTGGATTAATGTACCACGTTTTCGTACAGATAATCGATGCAAGGTAATTGGAGAAATTTGTACGAGACAGAAGAAACAGACAACTAAATTGGTCTACACCTGATTAAGTCACAAAAATTATAAACTAATTGGATCCAAAATCCAATTAAACAAATCCCTCTAACGAGGGAACAAACAAAAATAATCTCGTCCAGATAAAGTTACGCACAGCAATACAAATTGAGTATCAGTGGAATTACGATAAAAATCGTCTGGATATCTAACAACCATTTCCTTCGACTCTAACCTACAAACAGACACTACAAACCTTAAACACAATAAGGCATCTACCTCAGAATACAGCAAACAAACACATCCTATGACCCTTCCTAAAATGCAACCATGTACTGATGCAAAGGAGAGGCAGCGAATAGGGGTGGCGCTGGGGAGGAGACAATAGCAGCAATAGTCTGTCTAGCAACAATAGCTATGACGGAGGAGGTTTCTTTGCCAGTGACTCTAATAGCGATCTCTGAGGTAGAGACTTTAGGAACGTCGGCATTCGTAAGTAGAGTTTAAAACCAGCGACAATAAGACTATGGGTGTCCTTATTCGAGCGAGATCTACAAAAAAACGTGGGTTCCATTGATGAAAAAAGAAAAAACATGGGTTCCATCCCTCGTCTAGTTCAAGCTATACTATAATTATTTAATCTCTTTACACTTTTTTAAAAATAAAGTTATAATATTTTCTAATAGAAATTTAAGGCATAATTTTTATTTTTCCTCTTTTCTTTTGAGTCCAATTACATGGACAAGAAAAGAGAAAAATGGAGAGTAGATGAAATTATCTCTTATATATATTTTTTATAAACCTATTGTACATAAATTTTAATAGTTTTATACATCATAAATTATAAAAATAAAAAACATATAAAAACTTATAAAATTCATAATTAAAATGATGTGTAATAAATTTATTAATGATATGTATAACAATATCTATTTTTGTTCTACCAAATAAAACCTGGGTTCTTTTTCCCATTTTGACCCATTGCAAGCAAATTATTGAAGGTGAGGTGAACATGGTATTCGATTTAGGGGTGTTCGCGGGTCGAATTGGGTTGACTTGAGTGTATATCCATATCCAATCGCTGTCGGCGGGTTTAATAATTTTTCATCCACACCCAATCCGCCATACAACTCAATCCATCCAATTCAATCCGCCAACAACGGGTTAGATTGGATCGGTTTGGGCGGATTGACATAATAAAAAAAAATTATAATTTTTTTAATTTATACATATCATCAATCATCAATGTTTTTACTTATTCTTATCAACTTTATTATTATAATGTATAAATCATATTCATTCGCAATTTTAAATATTCATGAGAATTGATCAAAATTCACTAAAAAACTATATTAAATCGATTTTACTTGGTAAAAACATAAATTATCAAACAGAAAAATTTCTTATTTGTAATTCCGCTCACAAATAAGGTAGCATCTTTCTCTCTCTCTATTTTATAGTATTTAATGTCTCACTTGTACTATCAAAAAATAGAGAGATAGAGATACTCTGATTTTTTCTTATTTTTTAAAATAAAATTATGTAGTAATAATTAGAGAACATGATGATAATACGAGAATAATAAATTAATTTTTTACTTTTAATTTTATTAATTTTTTAGATTATATGAAATGTGATTGTTTGGTCTTAATCTGATTGATATCGATAAATTTAATACACAATATCAGTTTTATATATATATATATATATATATATATATATATATATGCGGATTGGGTTGGATTGGGCGGATTGAACCCCTCAATCCGCATCTAATCTGCCCTTGACGAGTTGTAAAATTTTGAAATCGCAACAAATTTTAAGTTTGTCGATTTTAGCGAGTTTGAATTGATTTGAATTGAATTGATTAAATTGGATTGGGTTGGTTAATTTTTGAACAGCGCTAATTCAACTTCTGGTTGGATGGTTAAGGTTTTGATTGGCACTCTTTATACCACATTTTGAGTTGCATCACTCAAAGCGGTGGAACATGACCACCATAGATCATATGCTGCAAACCCATTCTAGTTTCGTTTCTAACCAAAGTACTGCACGATATAACTAAACACATAATTTATCCAACGGGATGTACCCACTCCACTTGGTTTGTCCCCGCAATTGTGTGAACTAGTAAAAAAAGCCCTCAGCCCCTAAGCTAATGTGTTAATTATCAGTCACATTGAAACACGAGGAGAGAGAAAAAGACCAATGGTTAAGAACGTGACACAAATTAGCCAACAAAGCCAAATCAAAAACACCAGGTAAAAGCAGTTGGCTTAGCTTTGTCTGCAATCCACAAACAAACCCTTCTGTTCTGGTGTTTCAAAGAAAGTTACACATCCTCAAACCCATAATAGTAAGCCTCTGTATTCCTTTCCTCTCTTCCCACTTCATTATCTATCCCCCTCTCCACTTTGTTCTGAAAGCCAAGAAGAAAGAAGAAGAAGAACAAATAAAGAAGAGAATACAAAGTAATAGGTGTGTTATGTGAGAGAGAGATGGGGAGAGGCAAGATTGAGATCAAGAGGATAGAAAACTTGAGCAACAGGCAGGTGACTTACTCAAAGAGGAGAAATGGGACCATAAAGAAAGCCAACGAGATCACAGTGTTATGTGATGCTCAAGTTTCTCTGATTATCTTTGCCAGCTCGGGGAAGATGCATGAGTACTGCAGCCCTTCTACTACGTATGTTGTTTTCTTTTGCTTTCGTACTTTAGCTTTTTCTTTGGTATCCAAAGATTTTGTTTTCTTTCCCACTTTTTAATTTTTCGCTTTAATTAAGCAATTAGGAATTGACTATTTTCCTCTTTGTGAATTATTTTTGGATGGTGAAGGTTGATTAATTTACTAGACAAATATCAGAAGCTGTCTGGTAAGAAGCTTTGGGAAGCAAAACATGAGGTGGGTTTCAGTATTTTCTTCAGTTTCTCTTACTATACATTTGATCCAACTTTTTGTACATTGTGTTTTCTTGCAAAACCATCTGCTGTTTCACCACATATAGGTCCTTTTTATTCTGGAAATATGATAAACAAACATGAACTGTGAACCTATGAACAGATCTACAAATGGGACACACACTCTCACTCTCTCTCTCTCTCTCTCTCTCTGGGCATATTTTATTTTTGTAATTGGAAAGTAACACAAAAAAGCATGATGAAGAGTAACATCTAGGAACAGATCTGGTAAAAATATGGTTTTCAATGCCTTCCTTTTAATTGCAGACATTAGAAGAACAAGACAACTGTTGGTCTTACCTCATAGGTCACAAATTAATATAGAAATTATGTCTACAAGTTGATCTTCAGTTAAAATTTCTCTCCGCAACCTTCTAGGGGGCATGAGTAGGGTTTTTTTTTTTTTTTTTTCAACAACTTGCATTTTCCCATTTATAATAATATATATAATTGGGAGTTTGAAATTAAATTATTAACCATGATCAAATAAAGTCTATGATAGAACAGATCTGCTCATTAAATTTTCATGCTTTCAGGGTTTCATCTCTTGATGGTTTCATGTCAATATCAGCAATTTCGTTTGAGTTTGTTTTTCATATTCAATTTTCGAAACGAAATCGACTACCATGTTATTTTGTTGAATCAAAAATGTTTGACAGAACCTTAGCAATGAGATTGACAGAATCAAGAAGGAAAATGATTGCATACAGATTGGGCTCAGGTAAATGTCCCCTTCAAGTTAAATTCTCTCTCTCTCTCTCTCTCTCTCTCTCTCTCTCTTATGTTTGATACGTTTTCAGGCACCTGAATGGGGAGGATATCACATCTTTGAACCCCAAAGAGCTGATAGCCCTAGAGGACGCCCTTGAAATTGGCCTTAGCAATATTCGTGAGAAAAAGGTCAGTACTATATCATTGCATGTTTCATTTGGTGGCATTGTTTGGTAGTGCTAACTAGCTGTTCTATTAGTTTAATGAAGAAAGTTTTAATCTTTCCCTTATCCTCCAAATTTCTCATTTTTTATGTTTAATTTCTTTTTTATTTCTTTTGAGAACAATACATATTCTAATATTTAGTGTTCCGGTTAGTTTCTCGATTGTAACTAAACTGATATTTTTAAAATAAGATTAATAATTTTTAAAATACTTATTAATTTATATTTTCAAAATTATCAATTTTATTTCAAAAATATTAGTTTCAGTTTCAATCAAGATACCAATTAAAAAATAAAATACTAGGACACCAATATTTTTTTATTCCTTTTATTACAGATGTATTACTTCCTCATGAAGAAGAGAAACGTAAGAAGCGCAATCAAAATGTGCTATGGTTTGTGTTGCTCTTTTAAGAGTTTCAGAATTTTCGGAAGGTTTACAATTAATTGAATTGTTTAACAGCAACAATTAATATTGCTTTCTACTACATGCATGTTTCTCAGGGAAAGATTTTGGAAGAGGAGAATTTGAACCTCCAAAGCATTCTGGTAATCTTAGTTATCACCCTTGTTGTTTTTTGGTCTTCAATTTCCGTTTGTTTTGTGCTGTGTCTGCGGGCGTGCATGCATCCCGGGGGGACGGATGAACAAAATCTAAGAATCTAAAGTTAATGGTGATGAGACTCGCATACTATATGTAGGAAAATTGATAGATGCATGTAGTTTTATTCTTGTTTTCACGAGGAAAATATTATGAAATTGTTTCTGTGACTCAAACATGTAATTTTCACATAACTTTATTGTTAGGATATTCCTCACCCTCATGAAAATCCCAGAAATATTGAAATATATATTACTTGTAATATTGGCTTAGTTCTAAATCCAAATTTCAGTCTTCAGAAGTCAATATCACCTCAAAGATAACTTTATTGCCCTAAATTAATCAAAGGAACACACACACACACACACACACAAAAAGAAAGAAAAAAAGATGTATTCCCTTAGAACTAGAAATTATTTTTTGTTTTTCTTCTTTCTTCACGTTCATAATTGAATTTTATTGCTAGCAAGCAATTATCCAGAATCAATAAATTAGTTCATGTTTTGTGATCTCCTTAATCATTTTATCAGTGATCTTTACATAAATATTTCCTAACCTTTGTTAACCAAACGACCTTTTCCGCCTCAATACATATATTGTTATAAGCAAGAAAAGGAATTGGCTCTACAGCGAAGGAAGCAGATGGCCATGGAAGCCAGCATGAGAGAGATAAAAGATGGCTACCCTCAACAGGGCGGCGGGATCGGGGACTCCGACCCCCAAATGCCTCGTTCTGCCTTCCGCGTGCAGCCTCTGCAGCCAAATTTGCAAGAGAGAATGTAATAATCAATTGTCTTATCTAAATGGGATCATCGATCCCAAGGACCTTTTGGCTGCCTGCCTGCCTGACTTCCTTTCAAACTTTGTAGCTCGTAACTTATTAATTCCGGGGTTTTACTACCAGATGTTATGTGATCCAAATTGGGCTTCTGAAATAACTTAGTACTGGATGTTTTATGGTTTCTTAACATGTCATCTATGTAGAATTAATCACTATGTAGCTCCACGTCAGATTGATAACTTGTGTTTATTTAAAGAAAAATATTTAATGAGATTTTTTAAGTATAAATAAAGTAAGATCAAAGTAAGATGATTGAAATTAAAAGAAAAAAAATGTTAAAATTAAGTTATATTGTAAAGGTTTTATTCAAATGTTTTTTATTATGGTTATGGTAGGTGTAATGAACATACCGAGGTGAATAAAAATTAATAAACTTGTTATTTTTTTAAAAAAATTTCCGTTATATACACATTCATTAAAATATTATTTTTTAGTACTATTTTAGTAAAATAAATTTCAAAGTAAAAAGACAAGTACCAAACCGAACCAAATCATCCACGCCTGAGTTGTGTGATGGGTCTATCTTTATAAAATAATATAAAGTAATTTAGCAGACTTTTTAAATGAAATTTACTCTCGATTTGATTCAAAGCCTTAATCGATATTCTATAGCAACAAATTATATGACTAACGACGCGTTGATCCGCACCAAACAAAAGAACCAATCAGATTTAGTATATGGATAGTGCTAGTGGTGGAGGATTTCATAGATGGAAAAATAAATAAATAAATAAAAATAAAAATAAAACCATGGTTGAGGACGCCATGTTTATTAATTACCCACTTTAGGGGAAATGTTAAGGGGGAAAAAAATGTTTTCACGCACAGCCAATCCATGCCCCGCGAAAGATTCAACAGGTTCAGGAGCGACCCATATATATATATATGAATTAGATCAATCCTCGTGTTTCAAAAAAAATTACATAAGCTAATAACTAATGAGGATTCTAAATTTATAAGTTTGACTCGCTCAAGTTGATTGAGAAAAAGATCTAAGTTCGTGCTTTAGGCTAATAAGAATACTTTGATCGTGCAATAATACATTGATTTCATTATGCAAGATGTAAATATATGTATGGATGCTATTTTGCTCGATTTCTGATATTATGCGAGAGATATGAAAAACGAATCAACAATGTTTTTGCTAAAAACCCAAAACCATGGACTTAAAAAAAATCTATTTAATTAAGAATTATTACTAACCTAAACATTCTAATAATGAGAATCTAAATTTATATTAAAAATCTTAAATTATAATTATAGAACCAGATATCACATCTTAAAAGAGAGAGAGAGAGAATTACCCATAAAGAAAATTAAAAAACTTATATAAACATGTATAGTTGAGAATGCGATGAATATATAATCTTAAACTGTTAGATTATAAAAAATATATTAAATTTAAAACAATAAAAAATATATAAAAATTTAATATTATTAAATTAATTATATATTTTACTAAATATATCTTTATAATCTTATTCTAAAAAAAAATTATTACATTAAACATTTTACTCCATACTCATCACTTTCCGAACAACAGCCTGTTTTCTTAGCAGTAAGAACAAAAGATAACCTTTTGCTAAGACACGTGTCCCAAAAATATCTCCAAATAACTTTTTTATTTTAAAAAAATGCTTTTATGGAACTCACTGGCGCGGGGACTAATCATATAATAGTTGAAGAGTTTGGGGTTAATTTGGAATTTCGTAAAAAAAAATGGACCATCGCGGAATCATTTTTTTTTTTTGGCCAAAGACCATTGCGGAATCTAACGGCAGCTTTCTGCCTCAATCCAAATTTAAATCGGTTAATCCTTAACCTTCTGGAAACGAGATTTACCTGTTTAAATTACAAAGAAGAAAAAATAGGTATGATAATTATTAGATAACGTTGGATAGATTACATATTAATTTTAATATTACTTAAATTATAATCATATAATAAAAATAAGTGTTTTGCAGTTGAATTTTTTATCTCACGAAAGAATACAACATAACTAAAACAACGTTTGTAGAAAGGACTATTCTATTTAACAAGAAAGACTTCACCAACACGCACAAAAAGTAATTCCAACTTCCAATGGCTGGAGCGACAGTTGGTCAATCTTTTTTTTTTGTTTAATTAAAATTTAAATAGTATTTAATATTATTTTAAATATATTTTGTATTATTTTAAATTTTTATTTTTAAAAATTTGTATAAACTTAACTTTAAATAATATTTAGTATTATTTTAAATATATTTAATGATACCTTAAATTTTTTAAAAAAATAATAAAATTTTTAGTTTTCTTAAATTAAATAAGAGGAACAATTTGTTTTCAAAAAAAAAGTTGAAGTTGTGAACTTTCGGAAACTTTACCTGCTAGCAAAAGCATTATCCTAGCGGAAAATAAAAAGAAAACACAACTAGTCCGAATATTAATAACAAAAAGGTTGAACCTTTGGTTTTGGTATAACTGATTCTTGTCAGAGAGGAGATATTTGAATTGGTTACAGAATGGTTTCCCTGTCAAAGGATTCTTTTGTTAGGAAATATAAGTAAAATCAACAGAAAATAGATGTAAATAATATTTAAATAAAGAATATGAACAGTGTCTAAGGCATACGAGACACTATCCTTAAGAATAGTTTTCGTTCCCGTTTTCAAGTTAAGACAATGCACTAGGTCGCAGCGGCTATCCTTCCAAGATACAACAGACCTTTCCACTAATGTGCACTTCAAATAGTGAGGTAACAGAAATAACTCTAATCTTGATTTACCCAGCAAAATGTAGCAAAAAAAATGTGCAGGAAGAAGAGTATCTGTAGAGAGTAGTCTTTCTGGAGAAGAATGAGTTGTTCATCTACTGATTCACTCTTTGAGGTTCATAAAAGTGAATAATGGCCGTAAAGGTGAATAATGGATAGAATAATGGTGGTTAAATGACTGTAACTGCTGCAACGGCTAATTTTTCAACAGCCAAAAACGGTTAGTTTGACCGAAGAGTCTGAATAGTCTCAAAAATATTGGGTTCAGGGTCCTGTGGATCCACTCTTATCGGGTCCGAGACTGGGTTGCGCAAAACCTCTTATGGGTCTTTTATTTTGTAAAAGTGTAAGACACATATTAGTTTATAAACAAGTGGTATATAACATTTCTTTTTCATGTGGGATCTAAGTCTCCTTATATACTTTTTTATTAAGTACTACTTGACTTTTCTTTTCACGTGGGATTCAAGTCTTTTAAAATACCTTTTATTCTTCCAACGTGTTGTTCCTTCGCATTCGGGATTCTTAAGGCTATACCAATAAGGGGTCCTTGGGTTGGGGATAAACAAGTTTAAGAAGAATTCTGCTTGGGATCCTGAGGCCACAAACACCCCCAAATTGTAATCTAACTTGAAAAAGTTTCCAAGATTTTATCCTAACATACAGATGGGAATGCCGGAAGAGGTGAACAACATTCATTGGGTACAATTGTGGACTGCTTGATGTCGTTACCTATTATAAGCTCTCTCATATTGGAGGGTCTTCCACCGGGTGTGTGTCAGTTGGTCTTGGAGGATATTAGTGAGGTTGCGTTGCCCCGATCTGTAGTCGTTTAAATTGGGTGCTTCACCCTCCCATTCACCAAAAAAAAAACAAAAAAATGAAGCTCCCTCACAGCGTGCAACTCTCATTCCTTCATTCTCCTCCCCAACAGGTAAACCTTTTACTTTGCTAACTTGACCGTTGATCACAGATGAAAAGAGATGTTATTTAGTTGATGTCAATACGGGTTTGGAAGTCAGTTCTGCAGGAATTACTCAGTTATCTAATGACGTTTCGTGTACTGTTTCTGAATTTCTAACTGTTATAAGCGGTTCTCCATCTCATTACCATCATGCGGAGTTGCTATATGAGTTTTAATTGGTATGCTAAGACCGAGTCATAACCAGAGAATGGCTACAGGTTTAATTCAGAATTAGATTCATCTTAGTTTGTTGTGTCACCACTGCGAACAAGATGATGGGACCGAAGACACCGATTGGCTGCAATCATAAGGATACTTCTGTCTCTTTCTCTCTCCCTCTGGCACAGACACACACACACACACATACACACACACACAAAAGAACACCCAAAAGCACAAAGAGAAACAAAAGGATGAAAGTATTAGCTTCACTTGCTCTATTTTTGCCTCATTTTACACTCATTTCATAATATCTCCTTCATTTACTGATCACCCTAACCATCTTGTCGGGTGAATCGTTATCATTCATCAATATCTTCCCAGAAGACTTCTGAAACGAACAAAGCACCAAGTTTTTGCAAATGTTCTGTATTTTCTCCACCCATTGAAGTACTTTCCTATTACCTTTCTATAACTAGGCCTCTGCTGTACCAAGATCCAATACCGAGCAGTATTTGGCCTGCTACTTATATACTCGTCTTCCAAACCCAATAGCACCAAGCGAGCCAACACAGGAATGAGCATAACGTCGGCCATTGAGAACCCTTCCGCAGCTAAATATGTTGTTTCATTTAGCTTCGCTTCAACTTCATCGAGAAGCCTAATAAGATGTTCTTTGCTTCGTTTCAGGACTTCTGGGTTTTTCAGCTTGTCTTCCGTTTCGTATGCATTTTTCAGCTTTTGGTGGTAAGCACTTGCTAGATCAGGGGATTCTGCCATCCGAGCTATTACCACTTGCCTTATGAATTTGGAAACTGTGTGACGGTACTTCTCAGGTGCATGGGAAAGGGTGAAAAACTTGGGGTTCCACTCTTGTATCTTTTGCATCCATACTACAACTTCTCTGCTGCTAGAGGAGCCCTGATCAGCACCCGAAGAGACAACTGCAATTCTCTCTATGTACCTACAAATTACATTATCACTTTAAAAATGTTCCCTCATCCCTGTAATGTGGCGTAAGCAAAGTCAAAAAGTTATTGAAACCGAAGGGTGCTTCTATTGATATATGCTCAAGAATCAAGACGTTAACGGAGTCATATATCAGGCCAGGCAAGAAGCTGCTTTCATATAAAGTCATACATTCCATACAACGCAAAGAGAGAAGGGAGAATAAAAGACTAGACATACTGGATTGTCTCTATAGTGTCAAAGATGATGTGGGCGCCATTCTGAAAAACAGGGAGTTTTGCACTCGGATTTTTTCTGAAGAAAGAAGGGTCCATATTCTTGCCAGTAAGGGGATTGACATGGTGCGAAGTGTAGTCGATGCCCTTCTCCTCCAAAGCAAGTCTCACCTTCTGACTATCCAAAGAGTATGGGTGGTGATATAGCTGCATGATTCGATTAGCACTCTCTTACGGGGTATTATTTCTAGCGTAAAACGTTGAGCTTTCACTCCAATTATGAATTATCTTGCAGCTGACATCCAATATTAGAGAATATGTTCAAGATCTGCAACAACTGAGACAAAAGGAAAATGTAAATCACCATTTTTGTTATTTCTTAAGCCTTTTGTTTGGGGAAGAATACGCTTCAATCTGTTTTAAGGAAAAGTTGAAGATCAATAATAGACATAAAACTACAACTCCACAAGATCTTTCACATAACCAATAAGACAGATAATTAATGGGGAGGCATAAATCCCAAACTAAAAAAGTATGCACTCTTACTAAAATAGGAAGACACAATAGATCCAAAGCAGGACATGCTATCCCATACAAAAACATGACAGGAGGGATCAAACATGAAATAAACAATAACCATTACTTGAATACCAATATTCTAAAAGAAAATAATTATTTTCCTGACAGCAACCTTCATGTGTGACTTTTATATTTTCACAATGCATCCAATCATAGAAAAACTCAACGATCTGAATGCCTGTCAACCTATATCAACAAGATTAGTAGCCATATGCACAAAATTATGCTAATTAATGTATTAAACATAGCGACCGCGTATCAACACAACGCTACCCTGCATATAACCCAAAAAAGATAAACGTTTTCCAGAAGGTTTAGTCCTAATTACATGACTATTAAGAAATTATTACATGGGCAAAATGCCAGGTAGTGATCCCACATTTTTTTTTTATTTTATTAACATAACCCCACATTGATTAGCTTTTATCAGAGCCTCTCTCGGAGCCTCACAGTAATAGGTAATCCCACATTGATTAGCTATCACTGTAAGGCTCTGAGAAAGGGTCCTCTCTATCATTTGAAAATTCCACAAGCAAATCCATCAGAGAACAAGCAACCCAGATCCTATACGATGTCACACCATTCATTACTTGAAGCATTGGTGTTCAATTTGTGTCTCCAACACGAAAAGAGAAGCCCCAACAGAACCCAAAAAAAAAAAAAAAGGCAAGGACAGAATTTCAACAAAACCTGCATTCAATTTACAGGCGGAACAGAACAAAGGAGGAACCTTTTCAACTAATGTCCGCAGCAAAATTGGTCCCATCATAACATAACGTTAACAACCCAAGTCAAGAAACGAGAGAACTTGAAAAAAAAAAAAGGAAAAAGAACCAAACATAGAGGGAACTAACTGACTGGGAGAGGAAACTGTTGACAGATGTGAGACTTACCCAGAAAAGGGAAGACTGGAAAGTCCAACGCACAGGTTGTTTTGTCTGGTTTCTTTTCTGTTTTGCTCTCTCCTTTTAGAATTGTCTGCGTAGAAACCACTACCAGAAAGAAGGAGAGAGAAAGAGAGAATAAAAGGCTAAAAGTGGGGTCGGGGGGGCTTGTGGGGAGATTCCAGTGAGAAGTGGGGTAGAAAGTTACCAACTGGAAATATGGCATTGGAAAGTGCAACTGCAAGTTCCCAGTTTCAACGCCTCTATGGTTCCGTGGCGCGTGTACCACTGCTTATCCTGACATTAAGAACTGGGTTTAGGACAAAAATAATAATAATAATAAATAAAGTTTGGTTATATCGTCATATAGTTTTATTTTATTATATTTATATAATTTTTTTATAATTATGGGCTATTTTTTATGTAATCATAAGAAGGAAATGTAAAATAAAAAAATAATAATACTTATTGTATTATTTTTTATCGTTTGCAGTTACATGAAAAATGTGTAGTTGTAAAAAAATGCGTGTAGACACAGTATAAAAAAATTGTACGTCCACCAAATTTTTTTCTAATAAATGAGCAAAATAATTTGTAAGAAATTGGAAGACGCACGACAAAACTTTCATTTTCCCTTTTATTTTTTTTTTATTTTTTTTATTAAGAGCTCAGTTCGATGATAAGTACAAGAAAAATTTTCTACACTATAAATTTCACTTTTTTTTTTAATTAAATTTAAAATTTTGATGAAAGTCTTGATTTGATCATAATCTCAGTCACGCTCTAGATGTTGAAGTTGTAACTTGTATATGCTTTGTTTTGTCTTTTTGTGCTTCGCCCAACATTTCCAGCCAATTATGGCGGAGGTGCCCAAACACATGGAATTGACACTCCAAGAAAGAAATCTGCGTTTTTTAATTTTCTTTTTCTTTTTTTTCCTATGAAGAGGCCCATTATTTAATTTTCTTTTCATGCTAAACGGATGCTTCAAGATGCTAGTATCGTCAAAATTAACTGATTTACATGTTGTTTCTGAATATTGAACAATGGCAACGTATAGTATTGACATCAACTTATAAAATTCGGGTGTGTAGAATTCAAAATTGCATACTTTTTTTTTTTTTTGTAAAAAATATGAAAAAAGAAGTATGAGATCTCACGTCCTATTAAAATTATACTAGTTACAATGCACAATGGGTTAAATTTCTATATCAAACTTATCAAAAAATAAACTCTATAATACTTAACAATAATCACTGATCTCTCTTATAATTACATGAAAGCAGATATACATTTAATGTACAAAAAAATCAAATATTTGAACTAATGACCTTATGATAAGAAGTGATGGGGCTGAAGAATACCTTAAGATTTAAAGTCCAAGCGATAAGATATTCATCAAAATTATAATTTTTGGGTACTTGATAAAAGAAAATTTTTGTGCACTGCAATTTTATTCCTCTTGGAGATTGTTATTTCATTGAACCTTTAAATCTGTGCCACAAGTCTGTGCTACAGTTTACTTCCTTTGAAATTGTATCAAACTCCTTTCTTTTTCATTTCCATTTTGGTTGGAAATGAACTTCTGAGGGAGTAATAATCTTCGGCTGTGCCAGTTTATTTTTGTAGCATCCTTTTCTTTTCTTGGGTCAAAATGGAGGCTATTACACCATAAGTGGAGCAAACTAAGCTGACAGCCAAAAATACTCAACGGGCCCGCAGACGAGGCCAACACACCCCAGCTCTATCTTGATCCAAGAGGGGGACAATAACTGGAGGAGCTTGAGATAATTCATGAAAACCCATAGGAAGCTTCGCACCATATTCTGCCAGTCAATCCGGTGGTTTGATCCCTTCCCTAGACACATGCGTAAAACGTTGGAGGCCAATCCTGACACATTAAGTCACGGCAGAAATTAACCAAGTTAGCACCAGAGAAGACCGAATCAGGGATATCGATTTTATAAATTTTAAATTTTTATAATTTTTTATATATATAAATTCTAATTTTTTTCAAATTTTATTTGAATTTTAAATTTTTTAATTTCGTACTTAATTAGTTTATTTGTTAATAAAAAGTGATCAATATATTGAAAAATGATTTTAACCTTACAAAAATTATTCAAAAAAATATTAAATACATTAATTGAAAAATTTTTTATCAAAAGATATGCACTTTACATATTTAATTCGTATATTTTATTAATTAAAAAAATATTTATATACATATTTATTGATAAAAAATATTTTATATTTATTTATTTATTTTATTTAATAATTTTTATTAATTTAAACTCATTTATTAAGAGATTGATCACTTTTTATAAATAAAAAGATTGATTTGATAAAATAATTAAAAAATTTAGAATTTAAATAAAATATTAAAAATATTTATAATTTATATAAAAAATATAAAAATTTAGTACTAAAAAATTATATATCCCAACCGAATCATTCCTCCATTTCCGAATAAACCAACAGGAAATTGCGAACAACTCAGCCCACTTCTCAATCATTGGACTGCCACGGTGTTCCCTTAAATTGAAAGCCAGCCACTCCTGTAAATCAAGCTGGAAAAACCAAGCACGCGCTGCTGCTGGTCGAACTAACTTCCTCCGTAGGATCGCTGCCTTCCGGCAATCCCTCAACAAGTGAAGCACCGTTTCTGGGCAACCAGAATTACAAAGAGAACGAGAGGGTCCTTTTTCTGGCGCTAAGTCCCATATCGGCAAAGAGAATGACAACCTTGCTCTTTATAAACGAGTGATTCTCAGCAAGCACCGCCCAGCTCGGTAACGCGGGCTTGTAATCCTTGTGGAGGCGTAAAGTTCTTACGCAGAACAGTGGAAACCTCTCCTTGGGCCTGATGATAAGCTCAACCATCTGAATCATTACTTTTATATTTGAGTCTTTGTTACACTTGCAGAATTTTTTTTTTTTGTATGTTTTTTGCTTAATTTTTTGCTCGAACTACAACAGTTCTTGAACTTTTTTGTAATGACATTGTTACTTTTTAAAATAAAAAAAGTCAATATTTTTTTTTGAAAAAAATAATAATGTTATTGTAAAAAGTATAAGAGTCATTGTAATTCCGACAATAAATCAAATTAAAAAAATTATGAAATTTTAATTTTTTCCTTTATATTTTTGGTACTTGAATTGGACTTTTTTTTTCCCTGTATACCCACATAATTTTGTCCATACTCACTTTTTTTATAAAAAAAATCTTAAATATATTCAATATTATTTTAATAAAAATAATATTACCTTAAATTTTAATTTTCAAAAAACGTCTAGTCACGTATTTTTCTGTTTCACTAATATTCAAAGTCACTTTCCCATTAAAAAAAAAACGCAATTATCTGACGACAACAACTAAAATTGTTACTCAAAACTCTGTGTGTTACAAATTTCTCTGTATAAGTATCGTAACTGACAAGATCACGTCGACGTCATCAGGAGCCTGAAGATCAGTGGTTATGGCATTGACAGATAACCAGTGGTCCAATAACTCTGTAGAGCCATAATTCTGAGTCGAGGTCGTCTGCTTCAATTGGCGGTACTTCATCAATGCCATGGCACCCCATATCTATTAAAACTCACCTCAATTAGTTGGGGTCAGTGGTTCTGGTCATGGATCCATGTTCGGTCAGAATAGTGTCAAGAAGTTTGTTTAGGCTGCTTTTAAAAAAAATGGAAAGAAACGCAAAACAGGATTCGTGATGTTCTATATATTTGTCTGTAAAAAGTTGACATCTGAGCCAACAGGAATTTTGGGAAATTAGACTTTTTTAGGATTGGATCGGAGACAAAATTGGTCGGTGCCTGTCTTATTTGTCTCTTTCATATATCTCGTTTGAATAAATATTGGTGGACTGGTAATTTTTGTGTCGAATTATATATCGAATAAAATTGAAATTGTTATTTTTGAAATTAGAACTGATATATTTTTGAATCAATTAATTATTTTTACATTTTAAAAATATCAGTCACAATTTCAAAAATAACAGCTGCGATTTCATTCAGGATAAAATCTTAAAACAAAAGTTCCAGAACACGTAATTACACTCATCTAATTTACCCGAGGCCACAAGCTAAACTACCGCGCTAACCAACCTGCCTGATGTGACAAGAGCATAAATATTATTGTTTGAAGTATTAGTGTTTGGAATATTATCTTAATTAAAATTAAAATTAATATTTTTAAAATAAAATTAATAATTTTTAAAATATTTATTATTTTAAAATTTTAAAAATTATTAATTTTATTTTAAAAAATTTTAATTTTAATTTTAATAGAGTCATTAACTGAAACACTAATACATATAGGTGTCAAAACGGGTCATCGGGTTGGGTTCGGGTTGGGTCACTTCGGGTCGGGTTACTTACGGGTCAAGTTATCTTCGGGTCATTTTGGGTTGGGTCATTTTGGGTTGGGTCACTTCGGGTTCGGGTCGGGTTCGAATCAACCCACGGGTTGGTCACGTCATCAAAAATGATGACGTGACATTTTTTATTAAAAATTTTAAAAATTTAAAAATTCAAAAATTTTACTAAAAATTCTTAAAAATCAAAGAAAATCATATGATTGAAAAATAATTGAAAATTTTTCTTTTAAAATATTTTAAAAAATTAAAATAAAATTTCAAACTGTATAAAAAATCTCAAAATATTCTAAAAAAATTTATAATTAAGATTTATATTGAAAATAGTATAATCTACACTTTTTATAATATAAAATATGATAAATTTTTTTATTTTATTTTTTTGTTCCCTTAAGAAAAAAAAAAGTTCGGGTCAAACGGGTCGGGTTAGGGTTGAGTCGGGTTTAACCCAAAGATTTTCGGGTCAATCGGGTTCGGGTCATTTCGGGTTATGCCATCTTTCGGGTCGGGTTCGGGTCGTATTTTTTCGGACAGGTTCAGGTCAACCCATCGGGTCGGGTCAGATTTTGACACCCCTACTAATACATAAATTATGTATTGGTGCTGGCAGGGGTACGTGATCATTAGAGCCTAGCGCAATTACTGTAAAAAGCAATGGAATATGCAAGTGCTAGACTTTCATTTTATCTACTAAAACATGAATTTGAGACCTCAAAAATGAATTAAACACTGAAGGGTCTCCACAAACTTGGGACCAAACAATTTGTCGAAGAATTAAACTAATGGCCTTATCTTAAGGAGTTATGGAGGCTGAAGAATATCTTAAGATTTAAAGCGGTAAAATATTCTTCAGAGTTATAATCTTTGGGTACTTGATAAAAGAAAATTCTTGCGGGCTACAATTTATTCTTCTTTGAGATCGTTATTTCATTGAAACTTTAAATCTGTGCTACAGTTTGCTTCCACCTTTAAACTAATAAAATTGCATCAAATTCGTTTCTTTTTCATTTTCCATTTTGGTTGGAAATGAAATTCTGACAGAGTAATAATCTTTGGGTGTGCCGGATTATTTTTGTAGTATCCTTTGTGTTGCGCATAACTCCCATATCGACAAAGAGAATATTTTTCTTGCTCTTTACAGGTGACTGATTCTTACAAGTGCAACTGCTGAGCCTGGAAACTTGGCCTTGTAATCCTACGGGAGACATAAAGGTGATGGAACATTGTTGCGGCCCAGAGGGTTGGATTAGGTGTGGCAAGGTTTAGGCCCGCCCGTTCCAAGTGGAGGGCTGAGCCTTGGCTCTAATGAAAACCTGGGTGAGTTGGTTCCTAAAGGCGAGGGCGTCGCGCGAGGCTGGCACCACGGAACTGCGAAAACCTCCCCCTCCCGGCAGTGGAAGGATAACGGGCCGGAACCACCGTGGTTCACATGGCCTAATGGGCCCTATCAACTGAATCATCGCTTTTACTAGTTTTGGTACTTGAATTGGCCCTTTTTTTCCCTACAATTTTTGTGATAAGGTAAAGGTCTGAGTCAGAAGATCGTCTGACCACTAAGCATGTCTTTTTTTTTTTTTTGACAGAAAATTTGATCATTTCATTGATAGAGTGAATCCATACATAGCAAGGTCCTAAGTACATTTGGGTGATTAAACACCCAATCCAAGGGACAGCAGCCAATCCTGAATTGATGTGCAATCCAGTGAACAATACAATTAGCAGTTCTCCTAATAACAAAACACATGCAATGATGATGCAGTGAATTCAAAAGCCTAGTAATATCACGTAAAATAAGATCAGTGTCCCAATGCCAATCCCCTCTTTTGCCCTGCAATGCCTTCATGACAGCAGTGGAGTCACTTTCCAGGATAAAGTTTTCCCCGTTGAGGGATGCCGCTAACTGGGCTCCAGCACGGATCGCGACAGCTTCTGCCATGTTGGCTGAGAGTGAAAACATGGCCAAGTTTCTTCCCGAGACAATCCTTCCTTCAGAGTCCGCAATTCCTGTTCTCTGGCTCTGAATGTCGAAGGATGCGTCACAATTAATTTTAAGACAGCCCTGTGGGGGAGGTTTCCATTTGCAAACCGATTCGACTAGCTCGTCTTCCTGGGTCATCGTTCTAGTGATCGAGCATTGTTCTTCCCATGCTAGCAGTGAAGAGCCACCAATGCCATGTTGTCTGCTAAAAGACCATTAGCCAACCTGTAGGAACAACCCTCCCACCCTGAACTGAAGCATGTCCGAAATAGTGGTGGATAATTCTGTACATTTACCCCAGTCACATGAGAGAACTTTGTATGGGATCAACCTTTCTTCATACTAATTTTAATTAACCCAAAAACAAAAATAAGAGATTTTCCTATTTGGCAATGCACAATTCCTCCCTTGTCACCACCCCAACAATGATAAACAAGTATCGGTAAAATAACATCTAAAATTTTCTTATAATATGCTTCTTTTCTTTCAGTTTCGTTTCTTATGCATAAAATAAATAATGAGTTGGTATTATTTTTAACATGAATAGTATTACCTTAAATTTTAATTTTAAAAAAATGTTTGGCAACGTATTTTTCTGTTTTACTAATATTTTAAATTACTTCTCCACTCAAAAAAAGGAAGAGTCATCTGACGAGAACAACTAAAATTGTTCTCCGACACCCTGAGTGTTATAAATTTCTCCGTATAAGTATCATAACTGACAAGATCACGTCGACATCATCAGGAGCCTAAATATCAATGGTTATAATGCCTTGAGATATAATTATTAGTCCAATATCTCTGCCCTGGAGCCACAATTCTGAGTTGAGGTAGTCTGCTTCCATTGGCGGTACTTCATCAATGCCACGGCACTCCGTATCTATTAAACTCAGCTCAGTTGAATGCCGCCACTACTGCTTCTGTGCTCCATTAGTTGGTGTCAGTGGTCCTGATCATGGTTCCGTGTTCAATTAGAACAAAGTGTCAAGAAGTTTGTCTAGGCTCTCTTTAAAAAGAGAAAAGCTAAGTAGATAATAGGACACTTTCTCTTAACTACTTAACTAACTACTTAACTAATGCCGAGTTCTTCAAGTTGTATATATTCATTTGTTAAAAAGTGATATCTGAGTCAAAACATGTGCCTCATTACAGGAATTTTAGGAGATCAACTTTTTTATAATGTTGGACTGAAGACTAAATATTGGTGAGTGCCTATATATGATTCGTCTCTATCGCATGTTTGATTTATCTGAGGCCTCAAGCTGCACTACCACGCAAACCAACGTGCACGATATGACTAGTATTATTCTGGCAGGCGTATGTGGTCATCAGAGCCTAATGCAATTGCGAGGGCACAAAGTTGGTCCAACCTAGAAAGTTAAAACAATGTAAACATCATTGGAATGTGCAAATGATAGACTTTATTTTTATACCTAAAAAGTGAATTTAAGATCTCAAAAATGAATTAAACACCGAAGGGTCTCCACAAAGATTTGTGCGAATGTTAGATTATTATAAAATCCACCCATTGCTTTCTTGATTGAAAAATTGACGATTAATACTATAATTTCAATCTTGGTCGAAGTGGGCCTATGCAGGAGGATCTCGACTGTAAGTCTGTAACAATCATATTGATTACCTCATTTGCATATAGTAACCATCCAAGAAACTCTGCCTCTCGAGGGCAAGCCCACATCAATTGACAAATGACAAGCTTTCTTTAGTTTTCGGTCACTTAAAATACCATTAGTTAGTTGGAGAGAATTGAGTCGGAAAAACAAGTTAAGTGTTTTTTAACGTGTTTACGTAATTTTATTCATTTTTTGCTATTACACCTAGCCTCCTATTACTTTGTTTTGCTTTGGTTAATGTGTTGTTTTGGACTTCCAAACCCCCAATTTTAAGGGCCATTGTTGGAAACACAGAACTCCAAGCTGAGTATCATAATCATTATGCAATTTGCGTACACCCAAAACGTTTTTATGAATTTGAGATGGATATCACATTGCTTTCTTTGGCTTCCCTGGTCCCTATGCAGACACTTTACGTATGCCTAAAGTATCCTTCGTCCCTTTAACCATGTGAGATAAGATTTGGTTTGTTTGGGGAATTGTGAGTGAAACTGTGAAACCCATCTTCCATGAGAGAATTGGTGCCTTGTTTCCAAGCATTTTCCAGCCTCTGCCTTCGCTTGCCCCTTATTTTGGGTGGAGTGCCAATTAGAATCTTCACCGTTGCGTTGCAAAACCAATTATTTTCTAAAAACAATTTGGTATTATTTAACTAGTTTTAGTACAAAGTAATATACACTCATGCAAAAGGTAAAAAGATAAAAAAGATAAACTCTAATCTATCGTTAAATAAGACAATCTAATTAATTCTTATTACTTATTTAAACTTATTTAGTCTTTTTTTTTTCTTTTTATTTTTTGGGTACCAAATAATCAATCACAAATCTAATTTTATGGAGATAACTCTCTATATTCTCGCATATTTCACACACCCTTTTAAAATTATAATTCGATATCTTAAAAATAGAGGTATAAGTTCTTAATTACTAGAGTTTGGTATGAGAAATTGTATGGAAACATTTTAAACTCATGGAAAGTTTTTCTAACTCATTAGAAACCCAAGAAATCCTTGCATTACATTTGCATGATTAGAACCTGAACCCGCTATTCCTCCTCCTTATAAACCGCAAATGGGCGTGGACTTGAAGTAACTATCAACTACGTGCTTGACCATTATTTGCGGCTTGGGCTATCCCCATGCGGAACATGCATACCCAACCCATGACCAGCGATTAATCATAAGATAATATTCTCTTCGGACTAAGAAGTGTGACGAAGGTGCACATGCACTAACAGTCGGCTCACTTATGGGAGAGTCCAACAATAATTGCTCAGTAGACATGAGACTTCGCACCGCCATGTGTTCCTATCTCCCTTCTATTAGAATCTCTAAGTTCTCTGCAACAGTCCATACATTACCAACAATGTGGTGGTCGCACATCGAGGCCCACAAATATACAAAGATATTAAAATTATGATATGTTTTGTTTGATACTGTCCCTCCAAAGAGTCAAAGACTCGAAAAGCCCCACAAGATTTAGCAAAAAGCACACAAAGTCTTGGCCCCAAAATTCTTTTTGCTTTTTTTTTTTCCCTCTTAATTTGGTCTATATTTACAATTTTATGGAATGGGCAAGTAGGGATTTTAGCACCCCTTGACACGTGAGATGTCTTATGCCATACTTGGATCCACCGACATGTCCCGGCGTGCCATGCAGATTGCAGTGCAAATGAGCATGGGTAATAGCTCTAATTAATATAAGTAAGCGAAATTCATTGCGACGAATTAGACAATTGGACGGCCAGAATTGATAGTTTGACATTTTACATAATTGACTTAAATGTGAATTCTTGTACTGGCATTTACTCTTCGTATTACAACATATAAATTTCCTCACCTATAATTGAGCTTGAAAAACTAATGGGCTAGCTGTTAAGTTTTAGATTCGACAATTAGTGTAATATGTGATAACAGAGTCACTCTCGAACCTACTAATACTCAAGTAGTGAGTTTTTTATATAGATAAAATTGAATAAGGATATCAATAGATGATTCCTAATTTCAACTCACAAATACAATGACTAACATATCTGTAAAATTTTTTTTTTGTTAAAAATAAAAGACAATTAGACGCGAATTTATATCCCTCCATCTTAATTTTTATTTATAAACATATCTCCACCAACCTATGCCGAGGTAAAAAAAACCGGTGAGTCCAATTCTGCATTAATTTAACTTTTTTTTTAATTTTTGTTAAGTCCATGAAATGCGTACTTCTCTAATTTGTCGCAATATGTGATGGGCAGGGGTGGACCACAGGTGACTTTAGCTGGAACCCACCCATCACATCCAGGGCGGAGGATCGTCGGTGAGATGGAGTTTTCATTCGGGTAAATGATCAACCGGCGCAATAAGCATTTTTAACTATCCACATAATGATATAGTTTTTTTGTTTTTGAGAAGACACATAATGATATATAGTTACTCTTTCTAGAATTTTAATCCCCTTTTTCTGAGTGACTTCAATCAAAAATGTCAATTTGTAAGTACCCTAGAATTTTTTTCGTTCGAGAGAGGGAGAGAATTTCTTGCTTTTTTGTCAAAACAAATCCTCAATTTTCAAGCATATTGAAATTCGAGCCCTCATCGTTTTAATTAAAAAAATTATTATTTCTATCGCTTTAATTTTATAAATTAATTTAGTTACAAATTATCATCTAAAATAATAATTTGTAATAATTCGATATACTTTTTTTTTAGCTTTTGAGTTAAATTTAAATTTTATGAATAACATTTTAATACTTTGATTCTTAAATTTATTTAATTTGACAATAACTCATATATTTTTAATTTAAAATTTATTAATACTATTTAATTAATTTGTGAAGCTCACTCGAATATGTGGCTACCAACTTGTGCAGCGACTTGAGCGGCAGGGCCGCGCACTTGTGGGGCTCGCAAACCTCAAAGATGACACGTGAACGGTATTTGATCGGGAATCACGTGATTAACGGTTGCATTCCGTTCTAAGCGCGGCCGAAAGACGCTTTCTACGCAGTCACGAGGCACGAGCGGCGAGCTACTAGTTATTATTTCACCGGCGACGGGTGGGTTCCATTCATCGCCGCCCAAATGAATGAATGATCTTCACACACTGAAGTTCCATTTTTTAAAAAAAAATTGGAACTTGTATCTATGCTTTGTTTGGTTTTACCGTTAGAATCGAAAGAGAAAGGAAATTGATTGAAATCTGATGTTTGGGAAGATAATAGAAAAGGGTTAAAAAACGTACCGTAACTATCAAATCAATTTATTTAATTTATTTTTTTAAAATATTATACACATCAAAATATAATTATTAAAATAACCTCAATCTTATTTCTTAAATTTTAATCTACTTATTATTTATTTATAAGGATATTTTTGTATTTTTATTATACACTTTCTTTTTCATAATTTTTTCATACAATTTAAATATAAAATTTTACTTTCTTATCATTTTCTCATAACTTTTTTTTCAAATTATTTTCTTTCTCGTCGTTCTCTTTCTCATCAAAATTTCACAATCCAAACATACCACTAGTCTACATTTTGTGCATAAAATTGATTGATGCACGTGGCGTGCAAATGCAACCCCCATAGCCTACGATAGCTAGCCAATGATCCATGCTAGTCTAAATTGTAAAGAATGTAGTTTTGTGGGGTGATGATGTAGTTCATCATTTTCAATTAATTAAGGATCGCAAAAAATGCTTAATTGGGTTGTTGCCTTTTACTATGTTTTTATATAAACATAATCAACAAAAAAAATATAATAAGAGTTGATCGTGTGGGTAATGACGTCCTTGATCATGTTGATTACGCATTGCCATCAATGTTTAATGGCTAGTTTGATAGACTATAGTTTATCAAAATATGAAATCAAATGAGCATGTCTTGAAAGGGGCATTAGCTAAAAACAAGGGACATTAGTTTAATAACGAACAATAAGGCATGGATTTTGCAGGAGTTTGAGGAAAACGGTTTATTTAACATACAATCTACTAATCGCACTAGTTGAATGTTAATTTAATAACACGCATTTCTAACATATGAAGACAATTAGCACGTAATCAAATGAGAAGCGTGCAATCCGAATTGTCCGTTCAATATGTCATCAAAACTGGAACAACTATTACTGTGCGGACTTTTATTTTTCGCTAATTTGAGAACATCACATGACATGGGAGCGCTCTTTAAATTTGGAACACTCACTTCCCGTATTATGATTGCGTTTGGATTGTAAGAAATTGATAGAGAAAAAAAGGTTGTTAAAAAAATTATGAAAAAAATGTTATTTGAATAGATGATAAATAAATAATAATGTAAAACAAAATAAAAAAAATTGTAAGAGAAAAAATTGTGAGAAAAGTAAATTATTTGATAGATGAGCATATGAAAAAAAATGATAATGATAAGAAAGAAAATGAGAAACAAAATTATGAGAAAAAAATTGTATAAAATAGTTATATTGTTTGAATAGATGAGAAATATGTTAGAAAGAAAATTATGAAAAATAAAATAATATATCAATGATTATGTTTTTTCTCGTAAAATATTTCCTTTGATTTTCCCATAAACCAAACACACTGTTAGAGTCTTTGCGACAGGAAGTCATATTTGAAATGGCTATCCCTCAAAGTGTCTCACCCTTCTGTTAGTTTTGCTCTCTATTTTATTTCTCCTTGTCACTATTTCAGAAAAAATAAGTAAATAAATAAAAGGAAAGAAGCAGGCATCATGGACAGCGTTGTGTTATGTCATACCGAAATTGAAATAGTGGACGAAATTAGTATTGCAATATTGTTCGACATATTCCTTTTTTATGGGACGATATTCCCTCTTTCCAAGATAAAATATAAAGATATTGCAACTTTTTTTTTTTTTGTATTCTCTAAATTAAGTGGTTGATATGAAATGTACAATAGAACAGTTCTAAAATAATCAAATTTGTAGAAATTAATTTAAAATTTTGAACTTTCGGCCGTCTCAACTTTTCATAAAAATCTGGATTAAGCTTACAACAGCATGATACAATGATAAACATCAAAATTGAGAATATCTAATGAATTGATACCCATCTTGTTTATTCGGTTTGCGTAATTGGGGGCCCTCAAAATCTTAGAATCAGCCACCATATGCGAAAGTTGTGGCCAGTCTCAGTTAATTTAATAACTATCAGTTATTCAACCAAAAAAAAAAAAAGATTTATTAACATCAAATCATTCCAAAAACAAATTACAATAACAAAGGCACCCAGTTGTTTAACAAAAAAAAAAAAAAAAACAAAACAAAAGCACCCAGCCGCCTACTGGTTCAAATCATTCCAACTTCCAACAAGTAGCTACAGGTATAGTCGGCTGGTCGCTGGGCGCCGGGTGCTATCTTATAGAAATACAGAAATATTTGTTGGGTCTAGATTAAAAGTATCTAAATAAAATTGAGTCTTGTTAAGTGGATTCAAGGAAAAATAAATGTATCTATATAATAATTAATTGATTATTTTATAAACTTGATGATTGAGTTTTATAATAAAAAATTAATGAAAAATATATTTATTTTTATTATAAATATTAATCATTTAATTATATAAAATAATAAATTAATTATTATATATTTATAGCACGCCTAACTTTTTTTTACATGCATATTTTCTCCGTTGAATTCAACACTATAACAAAACAAAATAAGCTAATGGATTTTACGAGAATAAATTGAGTTTTTTTTAATAATAAAAAAATTTATCACAGATATATCGATTATTAGATTTATAAATTAAAATTAGAATAATTTTCATTTATCATGACTTAAACTCGAATTATTGTAGAAAAAATATGATAAATTACTATTAAATTACTATTTTAGATGATAATGAATTTGGCATTAGCTTATACCTTTTCGACATATTTAATGGTGTTCATAAAAATATTGCTCTCCCTCCCTTTTCCCTAACGCTAACGAGTTGCGAGTCTGTTTTGGGATCTTTAAAAAGCAAACAGCCAAATTGGCGGTTAGGCCACAAGCAGTGAGCCTCTCTCTCCCTCTCTCTCCCTAAAACCTCGAACTATATGATTTTCAGGGAAAGCAAACACAACGGCGACCAAGCAACTCCGCGAAGACGATAGACCCTTTTGAATTTTGAGCCCAAAAAACAACAAAATGAAAATGTTAGAACATGCAAGAGCAGAGAAAACGGGGGGCTCTGGCGGCTGTACGATGTTGGTTGGCGTAAAGCTTGATTCGCAGAGCAGAGAGCTGTTGACTTGGGCCTTGGTCAAAGTAGCACAGCCAGGGGACACTGTTGTTGCTCTACATGTTCTCCGTGATGATGGTGAGTGACGGTCAGGCTGATACTGTTTTTTCTTTTTTTTTTTTGGTGGGTGTCTTCGGTTCGTGGTTATTTGGGTGGCTTTCTTGATTTGGTGAAATGGGTAATGAACAGAAATTGTTGATCGAGATGGGAAGTCTTCGCTTTTCTCGCTTGTCAAGGCTTTTGACTCTGTTGTTGCCGTTTACGAAGGTTTCTGTAACTTGAAACAGGTTGGTCTTTTGACAAATGTCGACCTTTGTCTCGCTTTAATGTTTTTTGAATTGGTTTCATTGGCTTGACTACTGAGAAAGTTGAAAAAAATGTGACCTTTTTCTCGTGTTCATTGGTTCAAGTTCTCAAGAAGTAAACTCTGTCTAGGTTCTTAGATTTTTGGTTATCTCATTTCAGTAGTTCTCCAGCAAGTTAGTATCTTCTTAGTCATCGAACAGCAAATTTTCTGATTTTTTTTTTTTATTTTTTTTTATTTTTTTGTTTGTTGGGGAATATGTGTTTCAGGTGGATCTCAAGCTCAAGATATGCAGGGGTTCACCCGTTCGAAAGATTTTAGTTAGGGAAGCAATATGTTGTACAGCAACAAAGCTAATACTTGGAGCTTCCAGAAATCGCCATATCCGGTCATCCACATCTGTGGCTAAATACTGTGCCAAAAAGTTCGCCAAGGGTTGTTCAGTTGTGGCTGTCAATAATGGGAAGATTGTGTTTCATAGAGAAGGCGCACCGGCAAATTCTGCTTGCTCTGTTGGTCTCTCTCTTCTTCTTCTTCTTCTTCTTCTTTTTTGGTTATGTCCAGTTTTGTTATTATTATATTTTAATTCTGTGATTGTTGCAGGGTCTGAAGGTTGTCGCCAGATTGGATTGTTTTCAATTCATTCATAGGTCACTTTCAGTGAAAAACTCCAGGTATCGAGTGAAAAGGTGCTGTTAAAGCCGGCAAGTATGATCAGGGTGAGGCAAAAATTGCAAAAGGCCTTAGCTGAAGGCAATTTGAATGTTTTTCAGAGTATTAGGAAGCAGAACAGCTTGATTTGTGGACCACCTCCTAAATCCTCAAATAATTGCTCTAACCTGTGCAAAGAAGAGTCTAATGATGATAGAGACAAGTCTCTAGCTATGGTGCCTCTGTCGAAGGCAGATGCTTCTAGACAGTTACCTGAACTGAAACCTGGTTGGCCATTGCTCCGTGGTGCTGTTCGGCCGGATTGGCAAGTTTCAGAAAAGTCTTCACTGAGGCAGATCTCTGTTGTTCAATGGGCAATGAGGTTGCCCAGTCGGCAACTTTCATTATCATCTGTCAATTTGCATGACAAACAGAATGGTTGTGCTCAAGGAGATGATAATTCCCATATAGATAGAGAAAGCTGTGCAATTGTCCCAGTTAGTATGGAGAAAGTAACAGCTTCACCTTCTCCTGACAATAGTTTGAAAAGTCTACCAAAAGAGTTGGAGGGTCTTCATGAGAAATACTCAGCAACTTGCAGATTGTTCACATACCGAGAACTTCTCTCAGCCACATCGAATTTCATGGCTGGTTTGTTCTTTTGCACAAATAATCCATGAAAGCAATTTTATTTATCTTATTGGGGATCAATAATTTTTCTTGTTTTGTTTCAGAAAATCTAATTGGGAGAGGAGGCAGCAGTCAGGTTTATAAAGGCTGCCTTCCCGATGGCAAGGAAATTGCTGTGAAAATCTTAAAGCCTTATGAAGATGTCCTGAAGGAGTTTGTCTTGGAAATTGAGATTATTACCGCATTACATCACAAGAACATAATTTCACTTTCAGGGTTTTGTTATGAGGACAACAATCTTCTCTTAATTTATGACTTCCTACCAAGAGGAAGTCTTGAAGATAATCTTCATGGTACATCAATTGCACATTCTCTCTGTTTGTATTTCGAACTTCCCTACACAATGTGTTTACTGAGGAAGTACCTTTTAAGGTTGATTTACACGTCTTGTATGCTTATTTCAACTTAGGTGACAAATGGAACTTGCTTGCATTTGGATGGAGTGAGCGATATAAAGTGGCCGTAGGGGTAGCTGGGGCCTTAAATTATCTACACAATGGCAGTGCTCAACCTGTGATCCATAGGGATGTTAAATCATCCAATATACTATTATCTGATGATTTTGAGCCTCAGGTGATACACCTTTAACCTTTAGCCTTTATCTTTACTTCATGGTTTGACGGTTTGGATCTGTGCGTGCTAACGCTTCCCAGTTTTGACAGCTTTCTGATTTTGGACTTGCTGAATGGGCATCAACTTCTGCATCCCATAAAATATGCAGTGATGTTGCAGGAACCTTTGGGTATGTAAATTTTTGCTTTTTTCGGTGTTCATGTTTTATTTCTAGTTTCTTCAGATTACATTTCAGCTAAGGAGAAATAGGAAATGTGAGCGGTAGTTTTCTAATTAGTATCCAACACATTCTTGCTGTAGTTACTTGGCACCAGAATACTTCATGTATGGCAAAGTAAACGACAAGATCGATGTCTATGCATTTGGTGTTGTGCTCCTTGAGCTTCTCACTGGAAGAAAGCCTATAAGCAATGATCATCCAAAAGGCCGAGAGAGCCTTGTTATGTGGGTATGTCCTTTGCATTCAAGGAATTCATCCAGATTTGTTTCGTGCCTCTAAATAGAAATGAATCGTATAATCCAGGCAAAGCCAGTTCTAAACAGTGGAAAGATTTCCAAATTGTTAGACCCGAGCTTGGGTGATAACTATGACCGTGATCAGGTGGAGAGGATGGTTTTAGCTGCCACTCTTTGCATAAGGTGTGCACCGCGAGCCAGGCCTCAAATAAGCCGTGTAAGTCCGTTGTTGATTCCTCTCTTTTTCTCCACTTTCTGGTTTTCACAGGCTGTGTTATACTGTGTAAAAATCTTGGCATGAAAGCTGGTTCTAAAACTAAAGCTAATATTATGTGTAATTCAAATTGGATATTTTCTGCAAAGAAGTAAGACGGAAAACTGGTATTGAACAGTCTGAAGGGAAAGTTACTAATTACAATGCTTGTTACATAAATAGTGCCCTTTACTTTTTATCATTGTCCATGGAGAAGCAAGTCTTTAACTTGGTCTGTGTTTTCACGGATCAAAGGTTTTGAAGCTCCTCCAGGGTGATGCTGAAGTGATCAACTGGGCAAGGCTGCAAGTTAATGCTGCAGCAGCATCCGATATGCAGGATGATGAAGGATGTCCACGTTCTAACCTGCAGTCCCATCTTAACCTTGCACTGCTTGATATGGAGGATGATTCACTCTCCATGAGCAGCATTGAGCAAAATGTCTCATTGGAGGACTACTTGCGAGGCAGGTGGAGCAGATCATCGAGCCTCGACTAATTAACGATAATCCAATGGCAGGCCAAAATGCAACTATTCAAGTGAAAATTTATTCACTTCCTGTCAATATTGTTTCATATATCTTATGGTTTTTTAGCTTCTGTTTCCAATTGGCTTGGAAATCCTGCCTTAAGTTTGCAGTTTGCCTACAATTGGGTTGTTGGATGAGAGGTTGTTTGTGGTGTGCCCTCCTCCCTCCCTTTAATAGTCCAAAATAGAGTACCAGACAGATCAGATTTTTTACCTTATTTTTCCGAGAAAGAAGTGTCGGTGCTTCATCTCAATGGGTCAATGGACTCTTTTGAAGATGATCTTATTTGTCAGTCTGAACATTTTGTGATAAAGTTAGTGATCATTGCTTCAAATATCTTCAAGAATGAAATCATAAATGCCCTCGATTAGAATTTTTTTTAAACAAGAAAAAAAATACATTGTAAGTATATCGATTATTAAACATGTAGATTAAAATTGATCTTATCTGACCATTGCATCTTCATTTAACAATTTTTATAAAAAAAATTCACTACCCAAATACTGATGGGGACACTCCGTCGATGAAAAATGCCCTTTATTAGCTTGACGGTTTCAACAATTTATAAAGTTATGGCACAAAATATGATGATGCTATGGGGTATGTTTTGGTAGTTTGGCACAAAATAGGATGATGCTATGGGGTATGTTATGATATTTTGTAACTGCTAAGTGCACATGAAATTTTGCATGTATGGGGCCTGAAAGCCGAAAGTTCCTCGTCAGCCTTCAACTACAACGACAGGTGTCTAGCGCCGTAGCATTATTGTTACATTACGCTATGTTGGACTTCCCCACCGAAGCCATGGTCAGATTCTCTTCCACCTTTTTCCCATCGCCACACCATCCATTAACTTTCAACACTTTAATGAGCAAAAGTCACTACCATAGTGGTCCTGATCATGGCAACTATTTATAAGTCTGTACACTAGCAGTCTGCACCGACAAATAGTCCCATCCCACAAGAACTTCATATGCTAAACATCAATGACCAAGATTAGCTCTTCTACGCATAAAAAGAGGATTTTTTTTTTCTATTTTGACTTAATTTTTTAGTGAAGCAAATTAACTAACCAGTAATTTGAAGGAACAAAAACCATAAAGAGGAACCAGTTGCTCGACAGCTTTGAAGAAGGTGACGCTTGTTGATTATTAACATTGATGTGAACTCAAAGGTGCCCCATTGACAGAATATACATCACGGTTTATTCGGCTTTAGACATAGAGCACTACATCAGGAGGCTGCTGTATCATGGAGCAATTAAAAACAACATCAACGCAAGGGTACTGAACTTCAGCATGGGGGGAAGCCGTGCATTCAACACAACAATGACGACCAACTTCAAGATGCAAAATTATAAGATCCAAAAGGAGACAAGGGCTAAAATATACATATGTTAGGCTGCAGCGTGATGATAATTCACACAGCTTTCCCAGTGGGCCTGTTGCCACAAGCAATCAAGGAGTTGAATCGTTCATTGATCTTCAGCAGCAGACCTTCCTATTCTGCATTCACACTTTTTACACCTAATGCAGTAGTTGAGCGTAAGCCTGAAATATGCCAGCATATCCGTCATCGCTAGATTTGACTTCTTTTAGGTCCTCAGATATCAGTTATGAGATCCCTACTGAGGCAGCACTTCTAAATATGATGAGTCCCTCCATGGCTGAAATGCTCCTTTATGTGCCACATTCTGGACAAATATTGATGGAAAGTGACATCAGGTGCATATATGTCCCGAGAATATTGCAAAATAATTATAGACAAACACAAGGTTTTAAAACATACAAACACACATATGAGGGGCAGGAATGCCCCCCAGCCACACACACCCCCCCCCCCCCTGGGGGCCGGGGGGACAAGATAAAGAACCAACTCAGTCAGATGACAGACTGTAAAAGCCACAAGGTCAAGGGCAAACTTCTCTGAAATATTCATGCCCAGTGAAGACTGCCCATTAGATTGTTTCAATGAACATGCATTGTTGTCAAGATTACACATAAACGAACCACAAAAGGCCCAGTTATTGGTTCAGTTGGAATCAAATACTTTGTGTAAGATGGAACACTCACCTGCAACCAATAGAAGAATCCACGTAAGATGTTCAACTCCTTTGCTGGATCAGTTTTGGCTAAAAGAATTTTTTCCTGAAGATCTACAAGGTCACAGAACAAGTCATTGAACTAAATATTCAAGATAAAAACCCACTTACAAGGTCAACAGACTATATGTTTGACATACATTAAGCATGTGAGCAAGAGATCTCACATAACATGACTCCGGATATCATGCAAAAGGATATCCCAACAAATTTCACAGAACAATGCAGTAGTTGTTGAAGTCAGGTCAAGAAAGCTAAAAATTTGACAATCCAGAAGCTTTGGAGATTGTCAGTAGAAATATAAAATACAAACTATTTACATTGATTGCAAACTTTTCTGCAATTAATGTTTTAAACGATACATGGTGCCATTCATTATAGTCAACCTCAAAATGCCCAGACATTCACTAATGAGAGAAAGCCAGAGTTGATATTACCGCAGTGCAGTTCAAGATATGATTTTCCCAATATCCCTGTTAAATATTCCCTTATTTTCCCGCTACGCGTTTCTCTTTCACCCTTCAACTCTCTCCTGCAGGTCACTTTATTTAACAGATCTCGATGCTCCTTTTCATCAAAAGGTCTTCGGAGGATCTCCATAAGCCCCTCCCTGAACTGAGAGCAATTATTTCTACCAGAGCTTTTTAAGAGCCCCTCACTATCTTCTACCTTCATTTACAAAAAAATATAAATAACAGAAAGAAAAAATAGATTACATGTCACAAGCAAAAGGGCAATACAATTATAGTGGTAAATAATTATTTGGGAACAAGGAAAAGATCGAAGCAGGAAAGTCACATACAATTGAGTCTTTTGCAGTCACAAATGGGGTCTGAACTCCACCCGAAAATGAGTTAACATCCAGCTCAACAACTTCTGAATCAGATGAACTCTGCTCATCCTCTTCATATACAACTTTTCTACCACTTTCAGGCTGAAACACAACATGTCTCCCCTCTATCTTCAAAGAATTCACAAACTTTTCATAACGTTCATCCACCATGTTGAAATTCTTATCACAACACTTGGTTGAACTGAGAGTCTTTGAACTAGGCTTGTTACTTGAATGGCCATTACTTGTGCAAAAAATACCACCCACTACTTTCTTTTTCACTGTTTTTCAACCCTTAAACTTTTTCTTCCTCTGCCTGACATATCCCTCAAATTTCCTTGGGTTTCCATCCCATCTCTCAAATGGCTACCAGTCTCCATTCTCTGTCTCTTTGAAGCACTCCTCAAAACTCTTTCATTGTTTAGGCTCTCTCTTTCTAGAAAATCTCTTGTTCCCTTTGAATCCTCTGCTATGCATCCATCCCATTGTTCATCTTCTGATTCATACCTGACAATTTCTAATATACCATCAAGCACAGGAACCTCAAGAAAATATGATTTTCCATCTTCTTTCAGATTCTCCAAGAACATCTTATAATCAGGATCGGCATCATCATCAAAGGAACAATTGTGCCCAGCATTTTCAGTATCATTATCATCATCGCCATCCACAGAACTTTCATGGACATTATTACCATTATCCACAAAATCATCACCAACAATACCATTTTCACGAGACCAATCAACAATAAATTTATCTCCAGACCTTGCATCCATGCCATTATTGTTTTCCAAGATTCCCACACCAAAAAAAAAATCACTTGGAGGCTGGTCAACAGCCTCAACATTTTCAGCAAATGCAACATCAGCCGTACCATTTTCTGCAGCAGTAGCATTACCATTGTGACCAACAGTTTCAGCACCAGTGACAGTACCGCCAGCTGAAGAGACATAGACAGCACTGCCATCCACAGACCTAGCATGCATGTCTCCAACTTCCACCGGGCTGGCATGTCTATTTCCATCACGTACAAACACATCGCTGCTATTACCAATCTTTATAGAGCCAGCAACAACAATATCATTATCCGCGGAGGTAGCTAGTCCATTGACAGGCAGACCCGGGGTAAAACTATTAAAAAGCTGCCCAAAATCAAAATCCATGTGTTCTCTATCCTTTTTATGGACATCAGTTTGACCATGGTTTATTTCCAGGGGACTCTTCATAATGTTGTCAGGTTCAGTCAAATTCTTGGGATGAACATCCGTTAACACTCCTTCTTTGGGACAACCAATTGGTGCACGGTCACTCTTCAGAGTAGTACTTGGAGCATTGAAACATTCACCAAAAATCTTCATGTAATCAACATCTACTAAGTCACGTCCATCGTCATATTCATTGTCCATCACCATCGTCTTTGAAGCACTCCTTAATACTCTATCATTGTTTAGGCTCTCTCTTTCATGAATTTCTCTTGTTTTCTTTGAATCTGTTATTATGCATCCATCACATTGTCCATCCTCTGATTCATACCTGACAATTTCTGATATACCGTGAATCACAGGAACCTCAAGAAAATATGATTCCCCATCTTCTATCAGATTGTCCGAAAACATCTTATAATCAGAATCCACATCATCAAAGGAATGATTGTTCCCAGCATTTTCAGTATCATTATCATCGTCGCCGTCCACAGACTTGGCATTGACATTATTACCATTATCCACAACATCATTGTCAACAATACCATTTTTGAGAGACTCATCATCACCAACAATACCATTATCTCCAGACCTAGAATCCATGCCATTATTATTTTCCAAGATTCCCACACCAAATGAGTTATCATTTGGAGACTGATCAACAACATCAACATTTTCAGCAAATGCATCATCAGCTGTAACATTTTCTGCAGCAGTAACATTACCATTGTGACCAACAGTCTCAGCATCACTGATAGTACCGCCAGCTGAAGAAATATAGACAGCACCGTCATCCACAGACCTAGTATCCATGTCTTTCACTTCCACTGGGCTTCTATTTCCATCACACACAAACATCTTCGTGGTTTTATCATATTCAACCAAGTCATGTCGATCGCCACTGTCACTGTCGCTATAAATTTGAATAAAATTACAATCTGGGACTTCCTTCAGTGCCGTACGGCATCTCCCAGTGCTGTTATTACCCTTTGAATTGAGCCTGAAATTCTGATTGGCAATGCGCCTCCTCTTCCACCGTCTGGCCAACCTCACATCACAACAAAATTCATCATCTGCTTCTTTAACAACCGGAATCAAATCACCGCACTTTCTCTTTCTGGGTGCCATTGTATCCCACCAAAAGGAGCGGAAAAACACCCTCTGTTTTGAACACCGAGTGGGCTGCCCGGTAGCTTACAGTCAACCTACCAAGTCTGAAGCACTCCTGTTTCAACAAAACACAAAATACACCATCAACAACAAGAAATTAAGTCACTCCGAAAGAAACTGATACTAGACAGCATTAACCGTTGCACCATACCCATTCAGAATTTGTGCCCATCGAAACATCAAATCTAATGGCAAATCTCATACAAAATTTCCATATTAAAACAAAACAAAAAAGAAAAGGCAGCTCAGCAACCAAATGCGAGGAAAAGTTTCTGTAAAAGCATTTATACGACGAGGACTAGCGCATTGTACGAGTGACCACAAAGCCAAACGATTAAGAGTATACTAGCAGCAGCGCACTGTTTTTACCAGAATGCAACCGGCATACAAAGACGAACTACAAAGTGGGATACGCAAAACGACAGAATAAAGGCATCGTGTTGTAGTTTCCCGCATTTTCCCGGGAACCAAACAGGCGGAGGAGAAAATAACACTTACCCAAGAATGAATGCAGATTTCAGCCGGAAAATAAAGGAAATATCCACCGGCCGCCGACGAAGAAGAAAAACCCTAAAACTTTAGGTACCCACATAGGAAAACCCCAAAAAAAGAGAAAATAAAAGCCAACTTGACATCGCAGGCTATAAATTTTGAACGGTGAAAACAGAAGGAAAACGCAGAAGACGAAGAGGAGACTCAGCGGTACAGGCAGT
Source organism: Carallia brachiata (assembly GCA_021464245.1). Classification (NCBI taxonomy): domain Eukaryota; kingdom Viridiplantae; phylum Streptophyta; class Magnoliopsida; order Malpighiales; family Rhizophoraceae; genus Carallia; species Carallia brachiata. The sequence continues at coordinate 1,434,893 of JADCRB010000043.1, forward strand.
CAGTTGTCTCGTGGTCCGTGTCCTGTTGGTTCATACGTTGTGTAAAAAAATAAGAGTCCCAGACATATAAAATAATTATTTATGAAAATAAGTTTAATTTTTTTAAAATAAAGTATTTTTTTTGTAAATTTAAATTTAAACATATTAAGTGTTATTTTAAATTAATTTAATATTATTTTAAATTTTAATTTAAAATAATTCTATTATTTATAGTTACTTTATAATTTTTTTTTTTTTTGCATCTCTAAATTTTTTACAAAAAAATGTGCGAGCAAATTTTTTTTATTTTTTTTTGTGAATTTGTCTGTCTTTTTTTCCTTAAATAAAAATTTGTATTGTTTTTGGATTGGGGGAACTGAAACGGCGAAAGTCCGAACTGTTTGGGCCTTAAATGGATTGGACTTCCAATTGCTTTCGTTTTTCGGCCTTTGGAATGCTATCTGTATTGGGTCATTGGGTGTTGATTAGGCGTTTCCGTAACTTTATTAAGGATAAAATCACATTAAAAAAAAAGGTCTAATTTACAAAAAAAAAAAAAAAAAAAAGTATAATCAAGACCCAAAAAGAGAAAGGTAAATTTTTTGTCTGGCACTTTCAGTACGCTTTATCAAAGTTGAGACTACTTGATGTTATTCTCGAATTGTAAGGATTCCATTATTTTTCATAGTTTTTTTTTATGTCTTCTTTTAATATTTAGTGAGTCTCGTTGAGTTTATGATTAATCCTTTTCAATACCGTCGGACTTATGTTAGAAGATGCTCTTCAATGTTATTTTTTTATTTATGAAACTTAAATCTGAAAATTTTATTTAAAAGATACTAAATTTTTTATTATTTATATTCACGATTGTTAATATTTTTTTATAATTTTTTTGCCTTCCTTATATTATAACAAAAAATGTGTGTAATTTTGTCCGTTCTGGTAATATAAAAAATGAAAGGCGGCTTGTCCGCGCCTTTTTTCATATGTTATTAGGGTAAAGAATAAAAAAATACGTGATATGAAGTCATTAAAAATTTATGACCAAATACGGTCTTTTTTTTTTTTTTTTCCTAAGGAGGGAGAGACCCATTTACACTGCTGCAGCACGTGGCAGAGCCACAATACGTATAGAAAAGATAGGTGGACGGAAATTAGACGGAGAGTAGACGAAAAAATTTATTTGTATAACTAATCAATTTATTTGTGTAATTAAATATTAAATTATTATAACAAAATCTAAAAGTATTTTTTTATATATTTTTTCGTTATAAAAATTAAATCTCTTGTTACACAAATAACTTAATTAATTAAAATTTTAAAAAAATTCTCCATATATCCACTGTTCATCAATTCCGTCCACGTAAACAGTGCTCCACCACATACATCTTCGGGGGTGTTTGGCTCTACCTTTTGGAAAGTGCATTTGCCTTTCAGTTTGAAAAAGTAGGGTCATAGGTGTTCGGTAAAAAATTTGGCGGGGTTGCTTATTATTGATCAGGAGTTCAATCAGCAGCTGTTTTGAAAAGTAGGTTAGGCCTACTTTTTGGAACCCTCAATTACTGATATAAATTATTTGAACTAAAATATCCTTTTTTTTAACTTTTGGTTTACGTTCATTCTTCATGCAGTCCCTCTGATGCTTCTTCACTCTTCACACATCACTCTACTCTTCGCTTTGGTGCTTCTCCACTGATTGTCCTCTCAATTCCACCACCTCTACGATTTAGCAACGTGAGTTTGTTATCTTCTTTTCTTTCTCTTTTTCTTTCGTTCTCTCTTGATTTCTTTTTCTTTTTTTTTTTCTCTCGATAGCTTCTCACTGATTAGCATATGTTTTTTGTTTTTTTATCAAATTATCTTGTTAGATAATAATGGGTATTGTAGAATTCATTGTATATCAACATGACAACATTGCTACTAGCACAAATAATCATTAAAATTAATTCATGACATTTTCGGTTTATAAATAAACCGTTTGTTTTTTTTATGTCAAATTATCTTGTTTTTTTATCAATATGTATGTTGTCTCGTGGTGCTCCTCTTACCTTGATAGATTTATACATAAACAATGTTGTATGTACATATTGGTCCTAAGAAGGAATTATATTATTTTTACAGTCCAATTGTATTTTTGCAAAATCTGGTCTAGTTTTCTTCTAGCTGTTATATTTTTTGCAACCAGTTGTATATACATATATGTTGTACGTTTTATGGGCCTGTTATTTTGTTTAGAAAATTAGAAAAGCACCGATTACCTAGTTGGTTTCTTATTATTGATTTGTATTACTGAATTTATCTATATTTTAAATTTTTTAATAAATTAAAGTATTTTATTTTGTGTGTAGGAAATAATATTAGTAGTTACTAATAAAAATAAGATAATATATTAATTTCTAAATGAAATTTTATTAAATATATTTCTTAAAGTTCTTTATGAAATTATTTTTTTTTTGTCTAAAAAAATAACTTATTGCATTAAAAAAAAAGATAAGATAACAATCTCTTCAGTAATTGACATATAAGTTCAGTTTATCAGTTACAAATTACGAGTATAAGTATATATATATATATATATACAAAATGATCATTTTATAATTTAAACAATAAACAGAAAATATCAATTTAACCAAACACTATAATTTCATTTTAATAATCAGCAACAGCAATTCATAATAATAATCAATAATTAGTAATAATAACAGTAATAATTAGGGCAAATCAAACAGGCCCTTCAAGTAAAAAAATAATCAGCTCCGTGAGGTGGCGTTGAGAGAAGCATTAGTCCAGTGGGTAGCTCCAGCGCTTGAGCCGCGAGGAAGTCGGCCGCACGATTCCCCTCTCTGTAAGTGTGGCGCAGCCTGACCTCCCAATTCCGATGCAGTAAAGCTTGACAACCTGCAATAAGATTGACATGGGGATGTGTAGGGGGCACTGGTTTTTGGATGGCTTCAATGGCTGCTTTGGAATCAGCTTCAACGATTATTTTCCGGAATCCACCTTCCCAAGCGCACACCAATCCTTGATAGAGGCCCCATAGCTCGGCAACAAAAGCAGTGCAGGAACCAAGTCCCCGTTGGAAACCCCCAACCCATTCGCCATCCGAGTTCCGTAGGACACCCGTGGCCGACGCCATGCTGGGGTTACCACGCACCGCTCCATCTGAATTCACCTTAATCCAGCCGACCTCAGGAAAAAACCAGCCCATAGCCTCCACCCTTCTCTTGAACCCACCGCGGGGTGATTGATCATTCCAAGCTCGACGATACTCAAAAATACGGTCAATTCTAATGCCCACTTCACTTGACTCTTATTTACAAGACTTGTATAATTCCATGTAACGAAATTAAGTCCCATCTGATTATTTAAAATACTAATGAGTGGACAAGATTAAATTTTTTTTTTTTTGGTTAAGAAAAGATTAACAGTTATGAATTGATAAATGTATAACTACTTTTATTTGACCATCATACATTGTATGACTATCTACACTATGATTTTCTACTAAATTTCATATTAATAAAAATATAACCATAATCCTTGTTGGTCGTAAAATGATAATTTTACTGCACCATTACAATGTCCAACAAGTTCATATCCTATCCCATTAAATTTTAATTTCTGGTCATCCCAATTAAATGTTTGAATTTAATTATATAAACACCCTTATTAAGGGTGTAAAAGACCGTAATATGTCTAATAACATCAATAATTTATCTTTTTTTAATAAATTTAATAAATTTTTTATAATTTAATAATTCATGCTATATATATTTATTGCGTAGACCTTTTAAATTTGCCTACAATCTTTTTTCCTTTTTGTGGCCAGTCGCCAGGCAACCACAAACAGTGACACAGGTAACCTTTACAAATGCGGTTTAAAAATGGACAGTTGGTGCGCCTCCGACTTGCTTGATCCGCTAGCCTTTTCCTTTAAAAAAAAACAGAGAGAGAGAGAGTAAACGTGTCAAAAATATACCAGTTATTATATTTATAAATTAAAATTTAAAATAATTCTCTTTTTCTTATCTTGTTTAATTACTTTTAAATGAATACATTTATTACATAAATATTATTAAAATTAAAAAAAATTCTATTACTAAAAAATATAACGATTATCAATTTAAATTATCAAATTTAAAATTAACAGTGTAATAAATTACTTTTTGTGTAACCTAAAATTCGCTGATGAAAGATGCAAGCCTTGGAACTCGAAGTTACGTCTCGCAGTATAAAACCACGCCGGCTTTTTCTTGAGAATGAGAAAGAACGAAAAAAAAAAAAACAGGGTTCATGGTCAAATAGACCCAGCATGGTCAACAGGAGTTGAACACGGAGAGATGGGCGGGGTGGGCCCGAAAAAGTGGGTCCCAAAACAAACAAACGGAAACGGTTGGTGTTCCGTGATTCTTTATAAAGTTTATGCTGACAGTGACGGTAGACCAAACCGGACACTGTCAGATTTTAGTTAGTTTCAAATCCAAGACTAATTCTCCGCCCTCTCGCCAAACTTCGGCAGCCGTCGGCCCAGATCTGAAGGCGGCATTGCAACGGCGACAATGACAGCCTCCTCGAAAAGCGATGTGAACGGCGAGTTCGCCTCCTCCGTTCCCAATCTCCGCAAGAACCTCAGCCTCCTCTCCCCTGATCGAGTAGGTTCTATTCAAGATTCTTGTTCTGTTTAGTATTACATATAATGTAATATATATCCATACATTTGTTTGATTATTTCTTATTGATTTGATATTGGAATGAGCGGCGGCAGGTTGAGCTGGCGAAGATGCTGGTGGAGATGGGACAGCGTCATTTGTTTAAGCATTGGCCGGAGCCCGGCGTCGACGACGCCGACAAGAAAGCTTTCTTTGATCAGGTTTACTTTATTACACATTGCCATGCGCTGTCTTGCGTTTGGATCGAACTGTCTTTTGTTACGTTAATAAATTATATTGTTCGGATGCCTTGCTGTCTGATTGATGTCTCTTATGAACATTTTTACGTTGTTATTTACTAACCTTCGTTCATGCGGTTGTGTTCATCGAAGGTGGCTCGGCTCAATTCGAGTTATCCTGGAGGCTTGGCTATGTATATTAAAACAGCCAGAGAGCTCTTAGCTGATTCGAAAGCCGGCAAGAACCCTTTTGACGGCTTCACACCTTCTGTAAGTGAGTAGAATTTTTCATTAAACAGTCCGTTGTGGAAATAATGTAATAATGAGAGAGATTGTAGTATGATTTGCTTGGTATGTCAAATCTTAACATGTAATTAATTGGTTCTTTTGCGAGTCATTTGAATGGAAAATGGGTTTGCATTGGTGATTGTTGTACAGGTTCCGACCGGAGAGAATCTTACCTTTGGTGATGAAAATTTTATCCAATATGAGGAGACAGGAGTCAGAGAAGCCCAGAATGCTGCTTTTGTTCTTGTTGCGGGTGGCCTTGGCGAACGTCTTGGTTACAATGGAATAAAGGTGACGAGTCTGTCTTCTGCTATCAAGTAATGAGCAAGTAGTTTATTATTCCATATGGTGGATAGACGGTATGGCTAGCTTAGCTATTCTTCGTTGTTTCCTCTACTTAAAACGTAAATTTCCTATCAGCTTCGTCAACTGTCCCTTATTGTCCTTCTTTTCACAAAATTCATCCATCACAACTTCCACAATTTCATTACTCTTTTTTTATTTAAATCCTGTTTTTTGCTGCTAAGTAGAATGATTCGGTAACAAGCACAAGGGCAAAAATGAGAACATAGTTACACATTGAAAATTCTCCCTAATGGGAGCTTTAATTGTAATAAAAGTTTTGCATCTTCATCCTGAACCAATTAATCCTAGTATGTAATATTTGTGAGATTAGAAAATTGCAATGAAAAGATAAATAGATGCCCTTGGCATTAGAATTAATATATAAGCTGTTATTTGTTTGTGTTATTGACAATGTATTTACCATCAAATTCCGGATTGCAGGTGGCGCTTCCAGTAGAAACTACTACAGGGACATGTTTCTTACAGCATTACATCGAGTGTATTCTGGCTCTCCAGGAAGCTAGCTGTAGATTGGCACCGGGTTTGTTTTCTTGTGCTTCCCGTGATGTTTCAATTGTGGTCATTTTCTGTATAGTATATGCAATATATGGAAATAATGAACTTCCATAACATAGATGGATAAAGCTTAACAAGGGAAGGAGGAAGTGTAAATAAAGATAAAGTCTTAATAATAGATATTTGGAAATGGAAAAGAGTACTCACTTGAAAAAAAAAAAAGAATTGATGTGAGGAAGGTAGAGAAATGATGGTGTGGATGTTATTGATTGTATGTTAGATAATCCTGCAAATGTCTATTGAATTACATCAACATTAGCACCACAAAGAAACTACACGATTTATTGGAGACCTTTCAACTTTCATAGATGCTTTCTCAGAACTAAGTTCATATAAATGATAAGATACCTCCATAATGAACAAGAAACTAAATTTTAATTAGAGAAGTCCTAAAGGGTAGGAGCAAACAGACAATAACATAAGTTAAGGAAAGAAATTTTTGCATTATATTGCAGAACCATCTCTAACTAAGATTGTTTGCTCTGGTACTGTGATTAATTACATTGAAGGCAGAAAAGTCCCTTTCAAAGAAATTGACATTGATTCCTAATTAATTCCGAAGAAGTTGTTGGTCCATCAGAAAATATATTAGAACAAGTTCAGTTCAAAATATCTCTAGTAGAGACTCAACTCTCTAATTTTGATTTAGTTAAAAATATGTCTAGCAGAGATTCTACTCTCTTACTTGATTTAGGCCTGCAAAGACAAATATTATTTGTGCATTTGGTTGAGCTTTAGTGGGAATGATTCTGCAGAAGGTAAGACATCATAACAACTGCTTCACAATCATGTAAGGACCTTAGATATCTATGTAGAGATAGCTGCTAAGCTAACCCATGCTCAAATTCTTATGAGCTAAGACTCTCCCTACTTCATACATTGTATTTCTAGTTTGAACTTTCCAAGCTTCCTCATGTAGTGGGATTCATTTTTGTTGTGTTGCATTGTGAACTGAAATACTACAAAATAGCCTTTCTCATTCTAAATCTGCAATGCTGTTGTTCATTTAGGACTATTCAAATTCCAAGTTTTTTTTTCTTTTTTTTCTGTTTTTTTTCCTTTTTCCAAAGTGAAACCAAGGATGATTGTTATGCTAAATGCTTATTTTGCTTCTGAGGAGCCTCGTTTGACTCTTAAATCGCAGGTAATTGTCCAAAAGACATTCCTTTTGTCATCATGACATCAGATGATACCCATGCACATACTTTGAGACTTTTAGAAGCAAATGCTTACTTTGGAATGAAACCGAAACAAGTAAAGCTTCTAAAACAGGTATAAAGCAATGTATTGTGTCTTTACTAGTGAGCTTTATGAACACAAAATTGCTGCTTTACTGAAGTGTTGGTAAACCATCTGTTTCAGGAAAAAGTGGCATGCTTAGATGACAATGAGGCCAGGCTTGCTTTAGATCCAAAAAACAAGTACCTAATTCAGGTGGTTATTGTATATCACGCAGTATTTAAAAGTGAAATGCAAAAAGCTCTTGTGAAAATATTTTTATTGACTTGACCCTTTCTTGCTTGTACTAGACAAAACCTCATGGCCACGGTGATGTGCACTCACTTCTTTATTCTAGTGGGCTTCTTAATGAATGGTACATTTGAATGCCTATCTAATTATGCATTAGTTATTTTTATAGATTGTTTCAAAATTTTTATGCATTTGGTTTATGTTTAGTTGAATTTATGTTTTTTATCATGCCTTGACATTTTGGAGTACTATATAGGATCGTTTCAGACACATGGTCAGCCTGTACATAAAAGTAAACCAGAGAGTCATGGTTGGGTCTATTTCAGATAAATTGAACTGAGATGCTTTGGAATTTGTAATCACACACATAAAGTGGCATCATCAGGATTTTACGATACATTGCATCCCTTTATTTTATGTGATGTTTACTTGGGTGCTACTTCCTGATTATTATGTGTTTTTGATCACGAGTCTAGGTGTGATGCTGGTTTAAAATGGGTTTTATTTTTCCAAGATACAAATGGACTTCTGTTCAAGGTTTGGCTGTTTCAAATTCTTGTCTTTTATTATGTGTTGTCATGCCTCATTGCTAGGTTGCATTTGGTTGAGAAACCAACATTTTACATAACTAATATTTAAAATGTAGGCAATTCCAGCTTCACTTGGCGTCAGTTCCACTAAACATTACCATGTCAACTCACTCGCTGTTCCTCGTAAAGCTAAGGAAGCTATTGGAGGAATTTCCAAGCTTACTCATGCTGATGGTATTTTAGACTACTATTGTAAATGGATATACAATCTGTTAGGCATTTATATTCTTCTATGGTTACCATATTTAACTGCTCATTTATTAATGATTTCCTCACTTTATGTATATTTTTTTCTGATTTCTTTTCTTTCATTTTTGTGGGGGGGTTTTTCCTTTTGAGGGTGAGGGTGGGGAGATTGGGGATGGGGATGCAGGTTTGCTATTGGGGGATTTATTCTCACAACTGACTTATGCAATGTTCTTATCTACTAAATGTGATCATTGGTGGTGTTGCTGCAGTGTGTAGCATATATCTCATGGGAAATAAATAATTAAAGCTATTGTAGACATTTCAGATGCTGTTTCGAACCTCTTGAAATGTTTAATTTTGGATGTGTCACATACAGTACAGGCATATGATTTATGTATGCACACTATTGTAGCTTTAGCATTCTGTGTCACTTATCAATCTGTACATAAAATTGATTGTTTAGGGAGGTCAATGGTGATTAATGTCGAATACAATCAGCTTGATCCTTTGCTTAGAGCTAGTGGGTATCCTGAGGGAGACGTCAATTGTGAGACAGGCTATTCTCCTTTTCCTGGAAATATAAACCAGGTAATTTCTACTTGCATACTATAAATTTATTTGCTCTCAAATGATATGCAGTAAAATGAATATACATTGTATTATTTCAAACTTCAGCTTTTGGTTTACAAAGCAGGTTTCCATTCTAGATGCGCGGCAAATGCAAGGTATTTTAGGAATAGTAGCCAGATGTTTTCGTTAACTGATGTGTATTTCACTGCTGATTTCCAATTTGCTCTCTGCATTTATTAACTTGACACACTCAATGTTGTATGTTGTGGCACTGCAAATTCTTGCATGGGATACCCTCTTTTTCATCTCCTTCTTTCGCCCCTCTGTCACATGTACAATTTGTGTATGCAAACACATGTCCACCCACTCATAATACAGCAATATATAAACAAGCTTAACTTATGCATTGCTTGACAAGCTGGCTACAATGGTAGAGGAGGGAAGTTAATAGTGTGGTGTGTGGACAAGGGGTAGTTAATTGATACTACAAAGAGTAGGTGAGATATCTCAAAATGTTTTTTTTCGTTTTTTTTTTCTAATGATACGCACAATAATTTCTGCATTGTGTGAGGTTTCATCAAAATTTCGGTCAGAATTATCATACATTCCACATATCAAACTGTTTCATGCTTGCTTTCTTTTGTAGTTGATTTTGGAAGTTGGTCCTTATATTGAAGAGCTCAAGAAGACAGGAGGCGCAATAAAAGAGTTTGTTAACCCAAAGTATTTTTTCCTCCTATACTCGCTATCCTCGTTGCATTTTATTTATTTTTCTTATCCTGTGACAATGAAAATTAGTTTGTTTGGGATACCTCAATAACCATCCAAAAGCTTGATCTCTACGATATGATAACTTATGTCAAGATTGGAACATTGTGCTGCTTCAAAAACTAGGAGGTGTATTGGAATTCTTTATCAGGCTGTTACTTTTATGCATTCTTGCTGCAGATACAAAGATGCCAGCAAAACATCATTCAAGTCATCCACTCGGCTAGAATGTATGATGCAAGACTATCCAAAAACATTGCCTCCATCAGCAAGGGTTGGATTCACGGTAATTAGCCTGAATAAGGGAAATTGGATTTTTATTTACAAAGATCTTATTCTTGTCATTTGACAGTCTTTGGTTTTCTTGGTTTTTAGCGTACTTCAACTACATACATTGGCGTATCCTTTGATGTACTGTAATTAGTATTGTTTTGTGGCTCTGCGTAGGTGATGGAAACATGGCTGGCTTATGCACCAGTGAAGAATAACCCTGAGGATGCTGCTAAGGTATAACTATTTGGTGACCTTATATTGTCGTTAAAATAAATTTTTTGCTGCTTCAAATGTGCTATTGAAATTTCAAAAAGTTATGAGAAGGATTTGGAGGCCTGAAAATGTCTAATTTCGAAAAGGTTATTTGATGCGATTTCTATTTCATTCAATAGATTGTGCCTGGAAGGGGGAGTGTCGGTGTAATAGTAATGTTACTTCATTGTGACATCGAGGTCACAGGTTGAGTTGCCAAAATAGCTGGGAAAACATATGTAAGGCTGTGTACATCTTATTTTTCCCCTAACCCATATAGAACCCTCGTGCACTGAGTGGTCCCACTAGACTCTGCCCATTTTTATGAATGATCTTAACTACTCTATATATAGAAGTCATTGAAGGTGTACATAAATATCCACCAAACATGTTGGAGCAAAATGCTGACTGTCATCTGTGATCTAGTGATGTTATATGTTGATCACCATGTGGATAGACAATGAATTGTGCCATATGGTAGAGAGTAAAATAGAGAGTTAAAAATTTGAGGGACGAAATTTAGGGAAAAGATGACATTCATGCTTGTTGCTAGGGAGCAATCATGGGTTACTAACGGGCTCAAAAGATCCTTGGGAAAAGAAGAAATGACTCGACTGACAGGTTTTTGCAGTATCTAGCCTAGAGTTTGTTGTCACAACTGTGTGTGAGTTATAAAAAACATTCTTTAGCATGAGAAAATGGTGTAGCACTTAAAATCATAACTGCTGTGATCATGGTTTCAGGAAACTAAGTTGCAAAATAAACAGAAAGTTTAGGGTCCGTTTGGAGACGCTGTCAGTTTTTTATTTCTGCTTTTCAATTTCTGTTTTTTGTTTTTGCTGTTTGCTGAATTTTTGTATTTATTGCTGTCAATTTTTGTTTTTTTTCTATAAGAATAAAAAAATAGGTAGAAAAAGGATAGTGAGAGAAATGGTAAAAAGAGTATAAATATAGAGAGAAAAATGGGAGAGAGAGAGAGAGAGAGAGAAAGAGGGTAGAAAGAGAATGAGTAGAGAGAGAAAAAGGAGAGAGAAAGAGAGAAGAAAGAGAATGAGTAGAGATAATGACATAAAGAGAAAGGGTTGAGAAAGAATGAGTAAACAGAATAGTAGAGAGAGAAAATAAGAGAGAGAGGGTAGACAGAGAATGAGTAGAGAAAATGATAAAGAGAGAAAAGAGAGAGAGGGTAGAGAGAGAATGAGTTGAGAAAATGACAAAGAGAGAAAAGAGAGAGAGGGTAGAGAAAGAACGAGTAAAGAGAATGATAGAGAGAGAAAAAAATGAGAGAGAGAGGGTAGAGAGAGAATGAGTAGAGAGAATGGTAAAACAAGAAAAAAGTGAGAGTCTGGGTAGAGAGAGAATGAATAGAGAGAGAAAAAGGAGAGAGAGAGGGTAGAGAGAGAATGAGTAGAGAGATAAAATAGAGAGAGAGAGGGTAGAGAGAGAATGGCAGAAATAGAAAAAAAGGGAGAGAGGAGAGAGAGAATGATAGAGATAGAAAAAGGAGAGAGAGTAGAGAGAGAATGAGTAGAGAGAGAAAATAGAGAGAGAGGGTAGAGAGAGAATGGTAGAGATAGAAAAAAAGGGAGAGAGGAGAGAGAGAAAATAGAGAGAGAGAGAGAGAGGGTAAAGAGAGAATGGTAGAGATAGAAAAGGGAGAGAGAGGGTAGAGAGAGAATGAGTTGAGAGAGAAATAGAGAGAGAGAGGGTAGAGAGAGAATGGTAGATGAGAAAAAAAAAGGGAGAGAGGAGAGAGAGAAAATATAGAGAGAGAGGGTTGAGAGAGAATGGTAGAAATAGAAAAGGGAGAGAGAGGGTAGAGAGAGAATGAGTTGAGAGAGAAGAGTATGAGTAGTGAGAAAAAATATAGAGGGATAGAGAGGATGAGTAAAGAGAGATATTAAAGAGGGTGGATAGAGAAAGAAAATGTTGTGAGAGAAAGTAAAAAAAAGTGAAAAACAAAATCGGAAAGCTATTTTTATTGTTTTCCCAATTTGATTTTTTTTTTTGAAAAACACTTTTAACTTTTCAACAAAAAACAGAAAACAGAATCAATAACAAACATGTTTCCTGTTTTTTGTGTAAAAAATAAACAGAAAACAGAAAACTTAAACCACTCCAAACGGGCCCTTAATGTTCTCATACATTATGTATTTAATGGAGAGTCTTCTGATTGCATTGAAGTTTAAACTCAGCTCCAAGATTGATTTACTTTCTCTTTGTTTGGACACAATGAAGGTGCCAAAGGGGAATCCATATCATAGTGCAACTTCTGGAGAAATGGCCATCTATCGAGCACACAGCCTCATTCTTAGGAAGGTAATCTTTTACTCTTTTGGAGGTAAGTTCAGGAAGTCTAGTTTGCTATCTCTCTCATTTTTCCCTTCATATGCTTGTTAGGCTGGTGTTCAAGTGGATGATCCAGTTCAACGTGTATTTAATGGACAAGAGGTGGAAGTGTGGCCTCGCATTATTTGGAAGCCAAAGTGGGGAGTGACATTTTCAGAAATTAAAAGTAAACTCATTGGAAGTTGCTCCATTTCTCAGAGGTCTACCATTGTCATTAAGGGCCGTAACACCTTTCTTGAAGATCTCTGCTTGGATGGAGTTATTGTGCTCGATGCCATTGAAGGAGCAGAGGTAGGTAACGCTTGTGTAAATAACTGCTCAAGTTTAAGACTCACGCCACAGCCCTACAGGATCTCAAAGAGATTTCAAAATGAAGTCGCCATTGTTCCTATGATCCCCTGACTGAAAGCAGCAAAATTATTGTCTGAAAACATGAGAAAGGGAAAAAGGCAAACATGATTGAGTAACTATTGGGTTGGACAGTTTCACCACGTCAAAACTAACAGTCTTGCATGCTAAATTATTTTAGATCCATATTGTCTTAAAAGCAGAACACACAATATATTGAACTCTTCCGCAATATGATTCAATATTTCAATTCTAGCATCTACACTTGAAACTCATCGACCTTGATTATCCTTTTGTTATTTTGTATTATTAACCTATATTGGTACTGGAGACAAATTGTTTGGCGTCTAACCTTTATGGGGCTTTTCGAATAGGTTAAAGCAGGAGGATCAGTCCACAACCATGGTTGGATTCTTGAAAATGTTGACTACAGTGATACTTCAGTGCCTGAGGAAATACGGATCAGAGGCTTCAGAATAAAGAAAATTGAGCAACTGGAGAAGCATTTGACTGAGCCTGGCAAGTTTTCCTTGAAGGCTTGAAGGTGACTTATGCAAAATTCTCTTCACTGGCTTGAGGGTGAACACTAAAGGAGATTACACTAATCTTTTTATCGGCTCATGGTGAATTTTTTTTCTGATGATGATCATAATAAATGATCATAATAAGTCTTCTATTTTCTTTCAGTAAAATTTAGGTCAGGAAAGGTTGGTGGTGATACATTTAAAAGTCAATGGACAAAGTTTTGTGCTGTTTTTTTTTGTTTTTTTTTCTGTTATTCATTCTTTTTCTGAAGCAGAATTCCTGCTGGTGAAATAATTACTTGAATCAGTTGTCCAAGGCTTGTAGATAACCTAATATTTACTGGCGAAACCCTGAGCTTTATCGTCTTGGATTTTGATGATTTTTTTATTATGACGAGTAATTCCTCGCAACCAAATTCCGAATTGTTAGCATGATTTTCAGTGTTGCAATTTTCATTTGCTTTAAGGGTCTGCCCTTGTCATTGTGTAAGTATGGTATTGATCTGCTCAAACAAAAAAAAAAAAAAAAAAAAAATGGTATTGATACTTTGATAGTTGATGGCGATCTACCGAAGCTACAAGACCATTATATCGGCATCGCGGGCTATATTGGTAAGAAATGCCCGTCTTTAGCTTTGAAAAAAAAAGGTTGATTGAGACAATAATGAGATAAAAAACAAAGACAAAAAAATCAGCATTTTTTTTTTGGTCAGCTGGGGCTTGGGAGGAAGGTGGCGACCTTTTTGTTTTTTAAAATGTTTTTGATTGAGAAAGATTTGTTTTTGGGTGGGGGAGGGAAGCAAACTGCGACGGAACTGATATACAGAGAGGGACAAAAGCGTCACTTGCGTATGGTTCTTTTTTTGTTTTTGCTTTTTTGTTTTTTTTTTTTTGTGGATTGCAGATTTTTCACATTCGCTACTCTGGGTCAATTGTTTATTAATATCCGAGACGGTGGATCTATGCAATCCGACTTTATTGGTATTATATATTTTTTTTTCTATGAAAAGAATATAATGAAGATGATAATTATTAATTTTATTAAAAAATTGCACTGGACGTATGAAACACACTATAAGAATAGTTGGTTGTTTTACACTGAACACGTAAAAGAGTACACACCTCATGAGTATGAATTACACTAAAAGAATTGACAGACACAATCCAAATGCACATTTAATTATACTAAAATTAAAGAAAATGCTAACTCTTTTTTTTTTTTTTTGACAATTCATAATAATTAACGATTAATTAGTTAGTAGTTAAATGTGACAAATAAAATGAATCTATAAATACAGTGTATGATACTTCAGTGAGTAAAGGCCTTATTTTTTTGTAAAGCCACAAAGTGGTCAAGTGAAATTTAAACCCTCGTCTATCCCGCAATCAGGCAAAACTTAATTGATACTAACTCTTAATCCATACAAAGAAAAATCTCTAATTATCAAACTACAACTATTGGACGACTCTTTTATTATAATGTTAGGCGATGATGCCGAGCAAAGGAATTTTCTCTCCGTTTTTTTTTTTTGGGCTGAAAATTTCATAAAACTTTGGTTTTTTCATAGGCCCAATGTATTGGTTGGAGAGAAATAACGCCGTTTTCTAGCTAACATCTGTGCTTTACATTTGTGGGCATCGGGTAAGCTTTAAGATGCGGCACCGGCCAGTGCCTGCCACTGTCCCGTTGTGGCTGTTCGAAATAAACCACCGTCCGATGCCAGATTCCTAGGGATACGAAGGGGCTCCCACAAAAGGAAATTTTATTTTTAGAATAAATTTATTTTATCATCTTTTTTTAATCGATTGTGTATCACTTAAATTTTTTTATTTTAACCAAACTTGAAATTAAATTATTTTGATACACTGAGTTAAATTAGAAGATTATCTAATTTACTTACACGTATACACATCTACCCCTTGTAACTCGCGTTTTCTTAATGACACATGTGAATTTTCCATTATAAGATTTTAAATACCTTTTTTTAGCATAAGATTTAAATACTTAAATCATTGGATTGTTTCAATGTGGTCTATGTTTGATTCCGGTGAAAAGGAGTTAAACCGTTTCAAGATCGTATAAAATTTTCCGCGTAAGCATGTTGCCTTCTTGTGATATGTATGGACATGTTTTGTAACATTGTAGAATCAAATTGAATATTTATTTCTATAATAAATAAGAAAATAAACATACTGTCCATATGATTTTGCGAGTACTATAATCCCAAGAGCAGACGTCCCTGTTTTTAATTACCATTAAACGCCACTTGTATGAGATATTATGTGAGAAGCCAAATTGGAATTTCTACAACAGGAAAATTCCAAGTTCAAAAGTTATTGAATAGAAGTTATTATCACAAACCACGTAATTGAAATCTGATTTGATTACTTTCCATAATTCTCCCCCACGAAGTTTCTCTCAGGTTTCCTTTAATTTCTCTACAAGGAAAAAAGGGAAAGAAAATCGCACGAGTTTAGAACAGTTTGTACGGCACAAGTACTAAAATCTTTTAAAGACAAAAACAAAAAAGTGTTGTAGATATCAATTTACAAATATATAATTATAGTTATCCTTTAGTTTTAACTATCATTACAGAATTTTATGCACAATAATTAATAATTATAATTAAATAAATGAGCTGACACTTGAATTTTGTTTATTTAATATGTCTCTATAACGAAATTTATTTTACAGATGTGTTTGTTTCCTGTAAAATATTTTACAGAAAAAAATTTTACAAGTTTTTCAGCATTTGTTTTATAAAAAATATTTTACATAGATAAAATTTAGAAATTTTTTTTAGATTTTTAGATAAAATACCTTCTTTTTTTGTAAAGTTGAAGTTATTTTTAGGGAAAACACAAACTGTGTTATAAGTAAGTGATAAAGAAAAATTATTATTTTTACTACAAATATTTTTTTTATAAATATTTTATAAATATAAATTATTTTATTATAAACAAACGGATTGTAATTTGGTTAATATCTAACATCACACTTATAAAAGCATCAAAACCACAGGGCAATCCTACAGCACCATATTTCCATGTGTTCTTGTAATAGGATGTCGCGCGACAGGTCTTCCCTGAAAACCAAAGACCTGCGCCGGATATTCAAAACGCTGGACAAAAATGGCGATGGGCTGTTGAGCTTGGAGGAGATCAATTGGCTTCTGGAAAGCACTGGAGTCCATGTCAGCCTGGAGGAGTTGGGGTCGTCCGTGGGCAAGTCTAGCCTCTGCTTCTACGATTTCTTGCTGTTTCACGACTCCATAGCCAAGCAATACGATGTCGTCGACGACGACAGCAATGAAAAAGAGGACGACGAGGAGAGCTATATTGTCAAGGCGTTTAAAGTTTTCGATATGAATGACGATGGGTTCATTTCGTGGCAAGAGCTGCAGAGCACGTTGTCGAGACTTGGATTGTGGGACGAGAAGAGTGGCAGAGATTGCCGAGACATGATCCGTGTGTTTGACACCAACTCCGACGGCGTTCTTGATTTCGAGGAATTTAAGAACATGATGTTGCAGACTTGAAAAAAAACGCAGAACAGATTGTTGTCCAAAAATCAAGATTTATATCAATTAGGAACAGCACGCCAATAATTTAAATTAATGGTCTTTGAGTTTTGATTTCTCCCAGGCTGGCGGGGACTTCGGTTGTACAGAACAGAATGAGATCCGAGACCCATATGAAATCCTCGGTAGGTCCACCGATTCTTGGACTTCTATTAATCAAAGATCATTACTTTCCTTTAGATTTTTCTTCTTCTCTTCTTCTTCTTCTTCTTCTTCCTGGCGGCTGTTGTATGTTTGGGGGACTTTTGGGGTTTTCTTTTTTTTTTTTTTAATGTATCCATGTAGTTGGAACTGTATAGGTTCTGGAGATCAATTTTTAGACTTCAAAAAAAAAAAAAAAAAATTGAGGCGATATTTAATAATCTTATTAAAAAATGTTGTGACACTTATAAATCATTTCTTTCCCTTAGGATTTTCTTCTTCTTCTGCTGGTTGGCTATTGGATTCTTGGGGGTTTTCATTTTTTAATATATCCATGTAGTTGGAACTGTATGGGTTCTGGTAATCAGTTTTTAGACTTCAACGTCCGCTCTTTGTCATCAGAGTTTAGCTCAGGAATTGACCCAAAAAAAAAAATCTAGTTCAGGATCTTTCTTTAATCAGACGAAAACATCGGACATAATTAATAATCATGACTGCGTAATCGTTTGCGTAACTCAATTGCATAATTCTGATTTTATTAGTATTAGCGTTTTAACTGCTGTAGCAATGTCCATTTCTTGATTTTGATGGATTTGAAGAGTGTTATGTACCAAAAAAACAAAAAAGGATCTGAAGAGTATTAGTTGCCGTGGCTGTCCATTTGGAACCTAGTTGCAAACCAGCAAGCAAAGAATGCTCTGCTTATAAATTAGGGTTAATTTCAAAAAATAATACTACCTTTATATTTTTTAATAAATTTAACACAATTTTTAAAAATTAATAAAATTAATATAATTTAATTATTTTCTAACAAATCTAACACAATTTTTAACAACTAACAAATATAATATAATTTAATTATTTTCTAATAAAATTAGCATGCTGTGAGTTAAAGATAATCAATTAAAAATAACTAAATCTCTTAATATACAAATATGATATGTTTACGTCTAAATTTAATATAGTTTAAAACCCTTAAATATCATATGTACATATGTGTATATTAACAAATTCAGTTATTTTTAATTGACAGTGTGTTAAATTTATTAGAAAATAATTAAATTATACTAAATTTGTTAATTTTAAAAGTTGTGTTAGATTTATTAGATTATAATTAAATTGTATTAGATTTATTAGTTTTTAAAAATTGTGCTAAATTTGTTAAAAAATATAACGGTTGTATTATTTTTTGAAATTAACCCTATAAATTATAACAAAAAAGTTTGGTATTTATATTTCGGTAGTCATACTTAGTATCGATATTATGACGAATTTATTTATTTTTGTAATAAAATTAATAAAATATTATATAAAAAATTAATATATTATTTTTTGTTAAAAAAAGCATAATTCTAAAAATAATTAAATTCATTATAAAAAAGTACACATTATGTGCATACAATCTGGTTACCAACGTAGACATATCGAATTAAACTCAAATTATAATTGCTACAATTGCATAAACTTTTCTGCCTTTTTTGATTTACAACTGGAGTCAACTCTGAAAGCCTCTCTGCCTTTCAAAAACACCAAAGCAATAAATTGAGCTAAAAAGTTCTCACTGGGTACTTGGGGATTCGTGATCGGTTCTCTCAATTAGTTTACCAAAATTTTTTGCTGTTATATTATCTAAAAGAAAGGCAATTGTTGTTTACACGAGCAAATAGACTTCATACATGTATGCATAATTTAAAGTAAAAATAAACCTCACAAATGTGTATTATGTACGTATAAAATTTTTTTAGCATGTAAATAATAATTCTTTAAAAATAAAAATTCTTTAAGAGTATGTATATTTTATGAGATAAGATAATATAGTATAAATGAGAAGTTAATTATTTTACTTTAATTCTTATTTAATTATTTAATAAGTTAGATATATGATAAATTATTATAAATCTACTATTCTATAAATATGAGATAATATTATTTCCCTCACTTTTATAGGTAAGTCTATCCCATTTTATAGGTTAATATTAATAAATTATATATTTACTATAACATTATTTTAATTAAATAAATTTTAAATATTTTTTAAAAATTAATATAAAATTAAAAAAAACACTTCTCTCTTCTCCTTCCTCTCTCGCCTCCCTTCTCTCTCTATCACTTGTCGTCTCTCTCTTTTCTTTCTCTCTCCTCCTTCATTTCTCTCTCTCCTCCCTCCTCCCTCTCTCCCCTCCTTCCCTACTTTCTCTCCCCTTTCCATTGCCCCTCCCCCTTGACCAGACTTTCTCGCCCATTATGCAAGTTTCATTAAAGTTGTTTGTGGTTGCTCTCCACTTCACAGAAGGTGCAAAAGCAGCACGTGCTTCTCTAGGCAATTGTGTAGTATTAAAATTAACATTTATTTAATGCTCGATTTTGGAAAACTTTTTTATATAAATTTAAAAATTTATAAGTAGTATAATATATAATTACATGTAAAATAAATATTAATTTTATTTTTTAATTTTAATTATTTTTTAAAAAAATGTTAAAATTAATAATGAATATAAGTTAATTATCTTTATAGGTAAAAAAAAATCATTTTGATAGATCATATATGTTATCTCATATGTTTCAAATATAAGATATGATAATAATTTTATATTATTTGATATTATCTAAATATAGTATAAATTAATAATTTAATTTATCTTATATCATATTGACTTATATTATTTTATATCATATTATCCAGTCTTCTTCGAAAAAAAAACTTTCAATTTGAAATGCCACGTCAACTTGTCTATTCATAAGAAACGATTGTATTGGAGCCGCATGCATAAGAACTATTAAAGATATAAATGGGTTGATAATTATTTTTCTTTACCGTGGAATATTGGAAAATGGATTGATTCACACTAATCAATTGACTTGCACAAATCAAGCCTAAGATATGTGCCAGAGCAAGCAAGCAAGCTACAAGATTTGCAAATATTTGCCTTGTATCTCTATGGACTAAGAATGAATCTAAATAAACAAGTCATGAAGCATAGAAATTTTCTGATGTTAGATCAATTTTCTTAACACAAAATGTTATAATATGAAATTTTAAGTGCAAAATTCAAACTTGCTCAACCTCATTATTAAAGACGTATTGGTGCCATAGATTTCTCTAGTGAAAGCCTCAAATACTTTCCGAAAGACAAGACACATTCAACTTCTATAACTGCCGCCAACCTCGTTTGACATTCCTTTTTTTTCTTTTTCAAAAAATATTAAATAATAATATTTAAATAGTAACAAAATAATATAAACAGTTAAATAATTAAAATAAAAAATAAATTATTAAATTTTATCTGATAAATTACGTACTATTTTATTACTACTTAAAATTACATTACGTAACGAAGCTTTCTTCCCGTTTAGTCCAATTGGCTTCGGAAAGAACAATGTAAGTGCCGCGCGGTACTCCATTTTGATTCTTACAAGGAGAAATACTCAACAATCCGAACCCCATCAAATTCTCGAATGAAAAATTGACTTTTCCGAGGCTTTCATGTACGCAATTGTTTCCCTTTTGATGAATGTTCTAAGGGAAGATTCTCATATTTTGTCATTATTTTCCTTCATTTTTGATTTTTCTTCTCAAATTCTCATAATTGGCCTTTCAATATGCTTTCTACGCTTTAGATAAGATGCAAATGTCTATGGGATAATGACACCTCACGCTGATTTCTTACCACAGCCCACACGCAGCGAAGAAAATTAAGAGAAAAGGTCAAAGATTAGAATAGTGCTATAGTGGAATCAATGGCCACCGTTCATCCACGATTTGTAAGTTACTAGTATTTGTTCTCTCACAAGTTTAATGTATAGTAGTTCGGTTTATGTCGATTGGTAATCCGACGCAATTCATGGATAAATAAACAGATAATCAGTTTACAAATTTTTAGTAATTATTTAAAGATATATCACAATCTGAGGCCTATCATATTGTTACGTTCGGAATGGACTATCAAAAAATGTCCAACATGTTTTCTTTACCGTGGAATATTGGAAAATGGATTGATTCACACTAATCAATTGACGATTATAATTATTTTTTTCAGAAATATAAAATTTATTCGTAACTTTATAAATATTCTTAAATTTCTTTCAATAAAAAAAAACCTAGAACTATAAGTAAATTATTTACAATCAAGATATCTCTTTGTGAATTGATCACAATATTCTAAATTTAACTCAATGGGTTGGTTTGAGTGGTTAAATATTTCAAATTCCATAAAAAATGATCCATAATAAAATAAGTTATTGTATTCAAATTCTCACAAAATCAAATTCTTTTTACTAACGACAGCTTTAAAATCGTGAGTGAAGATTAATTAGGCAAATTGTGTGGGTACACCTCATGTCAAAAGGGCGAAAAAAAACTAATATTCCAGACTCTTACTTCAATGCCACATGCCATGCGAAATAGGCCGGTTAAGAGCATAATTTTTTTTATTTAAGGGAAGATTAAGAGCGTAATTATTTAGGCTGTTTAGTATAGTTTGTGATGATGCGTAAAGACACCCTGTGGAACTCTCTGTGTCCATGTTGCCTGAAAGATGAAAGAAATGCGCAATTCCCCCCGTATACGGCGTGAATGAATCCAAAAAGAGAGAATGACGATGTTATGAAATTTGGTCTTAATTAGTATCTCGATTAAAATTAAAAATAATATTTTTAAAATAAAATTAATAATTATTAAAATATTAATTATTTTTATTTTTAAAAATATTATTCTAGTTCTAAAAATATCAATCTTACTTTTAATCAGAAAGTCAATTAAAATACTAAATTTCATGATATGTAAAATGAACAAAGAAAATCTTCTCTTTTTGGATATACCATCTCGTGAATTTAAGTAGACACGAAACATTTTATATTATGTATAAAATAGTTATATTACATTAATTTTTTTTATCTAAAATTGAAGAGTTTTGTTATAATAATATAATTGATGCAATGGTCAGTTTCGTGGCTACCCCTTCATACTGACAGTAGGGGCGTTTTTTTCTTTAGTTTAAAACGTAAATCAAACTAAATCAAGCCATAGTTAATTTTGGGTTCCGTTTAATAGTTTGAAAAGTATGGTTTAGTTTAAATTCTTTTAAAAGTTATGAGTTACGGTTTAACCTTTAGGTTTAATTTTTGAAAAATTTCAAATCAAATCAATAGGCAAACGGGAATTTTATTCATATACAATACTAACATATAGTTTTTAGTTTAAATGTATAGTTTATATTATATATATATTAAAACTCATATATCCACTCATTATTTATAAGACTATAAGTTTCATCATAAAGTCAAAATTATCAGCATTCGTGGGATAAGTATTGAAATGTAAATTATCGTTAGACATTACTTTTTTTTCTTTTATTTAATTTGGTCTTAAAACAAAAATGGCTTGGCTTGGTTAGGACATTTTCAAACCATAATTTATTCGTTTTTAGTCCGAAAGTTTCTCCAAAACTGTGCATACCCCTACTGACACAACATCGTCCATTGCCCGTGTATTTGTTCTGCGGAAATACTTACCTTATAAAACACTGTCACTTACCTTAAAAAAATGTTACACGAAAATAATAATAATCTAATTATAAAAATAAACGAAAATTATGAGAAACTATCCATAAAACTACATAATGAACTTGCAATAAAGTAATCTCACAACTAGTTTACTATAAGTACTGAAAAAAAGAAAGATTTGATCAATAATTCAAAATGTAGGATTTAGTAACTAGCTGGTTAAAACTTCATGGTTTACTTTGCCGGAATTTATTTTTTGGTACAATTTAGTCAATCGGTCAAAAAAAAAAAAAACATTTAAGTAAACCGAATATACTCTAAAATTTGGATATAAAAGAGGAGTTAATGATACAAATAATAAACGTACCTCATAAAATAAAAGTAATAAATTGCATTGAAAAAGGCTTTTTTTTTTTTTGTCATAAATTTTTTTTTTTTTGTCTTAATGTAGGGTCATAACTTATATGACCACTAGGAGGGAAAGGTTTTGGAAGAGACTAGAATTTGATGCAGTGCTAGTGAACTAACTCTGGCTGTATGGAAGTAAGTTGAAGAAAAACCATAACAAAAAAAGAAAAAAGAAATAGGAAGCTAATTAATAAAAAAAATATTGATGAAAATCCAAAGGGAATTTTTGTCTTATGTTACTGCAAAATAAGGTATCTTCAGATAAAAACATATCGTAAAAACTGATGACTTGTATTATAACTAGAAGAGAAAAGTTTCGGAAGAGACGGGAGTTTAATATAAAATCATAATCAATTGCTTCAAACATTAAGTTAAAAAAAAAAGCTGACAGCCAAAAACGATATAGGGAGCTAATTAATAAAAAAAATTCCTGAAAATGCAAAGCTAATTTCGACTTATCTTAATGCAAAATAAAGCATCTTAAAAAAAACACAAGATCGTAGAATGAGGTTTTTTTTCAGGGAAAATCGTAGAATGAGGTTATGACAACACATTCTCCAAAAAAAAAAAGAAACAGAGGTTATGACAACAGGCATAAAAATCCAATTATTCGCTTTTTAGAGATTTTTTTTTTTTTTTGACTATTATAACGATTAGTGGTTAGTAAGTTAGGATGTTAGAAGGGAGGGAAGATGGACAAATGCCCTTTAAAACCACCAATGGGCCAAAGGGGCAGGTGGGGATCGAACTCCCCACCTGCCCAAAGGGGCATGCTTAAGCATGCTTTTTAGAGATTTTGGGTACGAAACACGGGACCTTGAATTCCACGAAGGTTTAAAAAAAAATCTATTAGTAGATGTTTTAATAATTTAAATTTAAAAATTTTATTTTAAAGATTTTAAATTTAAATTTTAAAAATAGAGAAGTGAGGTTTATGAGAAGAGAGAGTTACGTTACGTAATTCACGGTCAATAAATTTTTTAATAAATAAAAAATATAAATAAACTTTTATTTGTATTCTAAAAAGGGACCCCATTGGAGCTTCCCATCAAATTCCCACCTGAATCCAAACGGCTGACGCACTTTCACCGCCACTCTCCCACTCCACTCGTCTGTCCGCCCTGCCATCTCCCATCACTCCAACAACAACAACAACAACAAATTTCGCATACAATTGTACAAACCATCGTACATGTACATGTACAACCAAAAAAACCAGAGAGAACATAACATTACTGATCATCATCATCATCATCATCGTCGTCGTCGTATCACCGAATCGTACGTTGTCCGGCGGATTAGAGAAGGAAGAAAATAAAAAAAATAAAAAAAAAAACAGAGAACAGAATGAAGCAACCGGCCACCGGTACTACCGACGCAACCTCCGCCACTTCCAACGTCGCGAACGCCGCGCTGGAGATCGTCAAGTCCCCGAACTTCATCAAAGTTGCTCTTTCCTTGCACTCCCTCTCTCTAGTCATCCTTTTCTACCACTTTCCTTCTTCTTTCTCCCTCTCCTTCACCTCTGCTATTTCTGCCTTCTCTTCCGCCGCCACCTCTCCATTTTACATCCCGCCGCCTCCTTCGTGGCCGGCTAACCCGCGCAGGACTGGGATAGTCGACGAGAACGGGGCGATGACGGTCGAATTTGAAATCGGGCAGTTCGATCCTAATGCATTGGACGAGCTGACGTACCTGAAGGGCGGGAGGGAGGAGGCCGATGTGAAGGTCAGGATCAGACGCAACAAGTATAAGCTCTGCGACGAAAGCAAGAGAGAGTTTATACCGTGTTTGGACAATGGTGAAGAGAGTATGAGGCTTAATCTGAGTGGCAGCGTGCAGAAGTTTGAAATGCATTGTCCTAAGGAAGGCCAGGGCTTGGATTGCTTGGTGCCCATGCCCAAGGGGTACCGAAAGCCCATTCCGTGGCCGCGGAGTCGGGATGAGGTAATTTGTTCTTTTTTGGATGCGAAAAAGTGAGTTCGTAAAATTCATTAGACTTTATGGATTATAAATGCTGATCAGGAAGTAATTATGAAAAATGAGCAATTTTTGCCAAAATGGTAAGTTTGGCACTTGCGAATTTCCCCTAGAATAACACTCATGATGATATGTCATAACAGGTATGGTTCGGTAATGTGCCCCATACACGCCTCGTTGAAGCCAAGGGTGGCCAGAATTGGATAGCACTGAAAAATGAT
Source organism: Carallia brachiata (assembly GCA_021464245.1). Taxonomy (NCBI): domain Eukaryota; kingdom Viridiplantae; phylum Streptophyta; class Magnoliopsida; order Malpighiales; family Rhizophoraceae; genus Carallia; species Carallia brachiata. Next base: position 1,460,135 of record JADCRB010000043.1, read on the forward strand.
AAGTTCATTTTTCCAGATGGTGGAACACAGTTCATTCATGGAGCAGATCAATACTTGGACCAAATTTCGCAGGTTGCTTGCTTCTTCAATCCTTACTGGTCAATACTTTTGTTCGCATGATGTTAACTGTCCTGTCGATTTGAAATGCAGATGGTTCCTGATATTGCATTTGGTCGTCAGACTCACAGTGTCATGGATATTGGTTGTGGAGTAGCAAGTTTTGGTGCTTTTTTGCTGCAACGTAATGTAACAACTTTGTCGGTAGCACCAAAAGATGTCCATGAGAACCAGATTCAATTAGCACTGGAGCGTGGTGTTCCTGCGATGATAGCAGCATTTGGTACGTGCCGATTGTTGTATCCAAGCCAAGCTTTTGACTTGATACATTGTTCAAGATGTAGAATTGATTGGACTCGTGATGGTACATTTTCCAACCTACCGACAAGCCTAAGACTTATCCCAATGGATTTCATTTTAAGTAACCATGTTCATCGTCTGTTTTTGGCTGGAAGGAAGATGGAATTTTGCTTCTTGAGGTGGATAGAATGCTAAGAGCAGGAGGATACTTTGTCTGGGCTGCACAGCCTGTATATAAACATCAGGACTATCTACAAGAACAATGGAAAGGTGATCAATCATGCCTAACAAAACATTAATTGCAGTTCTTTCTTATTATTTCCGCACTTGCGGGTAGACTGATCTCTTATTTTGTATCTCTCTAATGTCTCTAAGATCAACGCCAGTTCTTTGGTTATCATCATGTAATACAGTGCCACAGATATGGATTTTACACGTGAGATTTCCTTAATTGATTTTGTCTATTTCATATGGACAGCAATGCTCAACTTAACTAGTCACATTTGCTGGGAACTTGTACAGAAGGAAGGATATATTGCCATATGGCAGAAACCTTTGAACAACAGCTGCTATCTGAATCGCGCAATTAGAGCACAACCTCCATTATGTGATTCTAATGATGATCCGGATGATGTTTGGTATGCCATGGTTCACGCTTTTGACTTCACTTTGGTTAAGAGGCATAGGACTGCTGATGGTTACTTGTCGAATGTATACATCTCCCTCTGAGGAAACACACTCTGAAATTTAGTGCTTGAGGTGTTGGTCGGAAGTCTCTCTCAAAGCAGCCTTGCATTTCTAATAAAAGCTTACAAGCCCAAACTCTTAGCGCTGAGAATTAGGCCATCAAAATATACTTTGAATGTTTTAGATTTCCTATTGTTTCTTGAAATTGTCTTCACTAAACTACCATGTCCCCAGAGCTATGAATTTACTTGATAGTTGGAATTAGCCCAAAGAAAGGCATCAAGTTCTCATTGGATCAAGTTTTCGTTCTTCTTTTATCCTCCCACACTGAAGTGTAAACTTTGGGCAGTATCACTTAGATTGTTCATGGCTCTGTTGTAACATGGTCGGAAACCTGATATCTGCCTCTTGTCTATCCAGACCAGAATTATCATCATTTCTTCATGATATTACAGCCAGACATAATTTACGTGGCTATTTGGGGTGGAAAAGACTTGGGAATTTTGTTGCAGGAAACTTTAAAGGAAGAAGAACAATAGTCTTTGCACATGAATAATCACTGATTAAAAAAAAAAAAAGCGATTTTTTGACAGCCTAACTCAGATTGTGTTATGTATGTCCTAATGAAGGCAAAAACTCCTGTAATTTTGCAGGTATGTCAATTTGAGGGCATGCATATCCCTACTGCCTGAGAATGGTTATGGAGCCAATTTGACTACATGGCCTACACGGCTTCATGATCCGCCAACTCGGCTCAAGAGCATAAAAATGGATGCCTCCATATCCAGAAAGGAACTCTTGAAAGCTGAGTCAACGTATTGGTATGAAGTAATAGATGGTTACATCGCATTTATGCATTGGAAAGAGATGAATTTCCGCAATGTTATGGATATGAGAGCTGGATTTGGAGGGTATTGTCTTCTTGCTATGTTTTCATGCTACTGCATATTATTTAATGTTTTTGAAGCCTTCTCTGAACTTCATTGAATTTATGTTTGCACAAACAATGGCAGCCAACAATAGCGTATGCTTAATATTTGGTCATTCGAATGTTGGCAGATTTGCAGCAGCCTTACATGATCACCAGATTGATTGCTGGGTTATGAATGTTGTCCCCGTTAGTGAATTCAATACATTGCCTGTGATTTATGACCGTGGACTTATAGGAGTAATGCATGACTGGTATGGACAGTGCACATTTTGCTTATTGTTTTTACAGTTTTCTTCTTCTGACCTTGAATTATTTCTAGTTCATGAAATCTTAGGGGGCCATTTCTCATCCTTAAAATTCAGAGAGACAAATTATGCTGGTGAATTGTGCACTTTCATTGTTATCTCTAAGAAATAACTTATTTGAAAAGCAGAGCAAATTTTTACGTCCTTAAGGATAAGGATCATATATGACGAAGCACCTGATGTGTTAAAATGCAAATTGCATTTTTGAGACACTTTTTTTGCTAACCATTGTAATTCAAAGTTCAAACAGAGTCCAAGCTCCATTGTGTAAGAGCAAAAAAACTGTGATAAACACTAATATAGCTATTGGCATGATCTTTGACATTCTTTTATGTTCAACCAATCTGAATTGCTGAAGTGCCTGTTGAAATAGGCTTACAGAATCCACAGGAGTGACCTGAGGTCTATGCACACTCGAACCACAACTGAACTTGGGAACTCTGAATGTGGGCATTGTGGTCTAAAACAAATTCCCATATGAAACTGGCTTTTTTGAAAATGCGCTGATTGAAAAGTAAAGTTGTTGTTTGTCTTTTGCCATCCATCCCGGCTACCAAATTTTTCATCTTCAACGTGAAGTTTATCACCTGAAGTTTGTCAATTTAAAGTTTCCTTTTTCCTCTTAGGTGCAAGCCGTTTGATACTTACCCCAGAACATATGACCTATTGCATGCAGCTGGCTTGTTTTCTGCCGAGCAGAAGAGGTATAAATTTTGTTTGCTGCACTTGTTCTGTTGTTTATTTCCTTGTAGTTCCATGATGGAGTATATGTTGTTCTTGTCATTTGTTATAGGAACAAATGCAACATCTCTAGTATCATGCTTGAGATGGATAGGATGCTAAGACCAGGTGGAGTCGTTTATGTTTATGATGTGGTATCTGTAATGGACGAACTTCAAGATATAGCAACTGCCATGGGATGGACGTTTTCACTCCGTGACACAGCTGAAGGTCCCCATTCAATCTGGAAGGTTTTGGTCTGCGATAAACGTATGGTTGGTCCCGAACCAACACGTATGAAATGAGCTTGTTCTTTTTGCCTCAAAGAGATGAGAACCCTTACCCATTTTTACGTGTAATTATTTCTCACGATAGAAGCTACATACTACATCCAGTTATACGAGGAAAAGAAATAGATTGCAAGGTTTCAGCTATCTTGAGTCATCATGATGATGCCTCTGCATTGATCACCTAAGTATGCTTTAAATGGTTAAATAACTGATCTGTGGCTAGCTTCTTGACGCAGGCACTGAAGCTAAGATCTGTTGGTGCTTACCCTGTTTATTTTTTGATAGATAACAAATTTATGAACGGCAGCCAAGAAGAGTGGAGACAGAGGAAGCGTGCAAGAAAACAGCGAGAAAAGAAAAGGCTAAAAACAAAAGCCTAAATTAGTTCTGAGGTTCCCTACAATCATATCATGACACGAAAATTTTGGTTATAGACTTAGTGTACAGATTTACTATTAAAGGGCCGAATCTTTGCTTCAGTGGTAAAGTTATTTAGCATATGTTAAACAACCTCCTTGAGGAAAGATAAAATTGTGTATATCTAATTTATCTTCAGACTCTATAATGTAAAAATTTCACTCACTTAGACCAGTGTATAGTTTTTGATGAAATTTAGTCTTTTAGTGAAAAGAAAGTGCAACTTTTTCACATGGACGCAAATCTGTTTAAAAATGTTTAGGTATTCCATAACATTTTGTCCGTCCTAGCGATGGTTCTAATTGTTCCGAAATGGTTATTAATATACACAAGAAAGGAAAATAACAAACTTGCTATACTTCCACCCAAAATTGCCTCCGATAGGGCCGTCAAGACCTCATCTGGAGAGGTTACAGTTACACAGCAGCAGGAGTAACAACTAGCAACTACCATATTTCTGCGTAATATAATTTTACCGCTGCTAAAGTGCTCACTCAATCAAAAATTGCTAATGGAAGGATTTTTTATCAATGCAATCAACAGAAACCCGTGAAGATGTCACAGGACTTTATTATATGGAACTACCTCCTTTTGCTTTGATGGTCATATGGAAGTACGGAACTACCATCTTGAATGTAGGGAAAACTGGAAAAAAGAAACTTGTAATTAACAAATAATCACAGGAAACCATATATTTTGTTCACCAAAAGCAACATTTTCGAAGTTTTCTCTTGCATAACAGTCCAAATGCCATTACAAATACCGCATCCTACCGTCAAGAATTCGGGGGAGGCGCCTTTGTCATGGCTGAACCTATACAGAACTATTGTCGCATCAACAAAAACAGAGGAAGACAAAAAACCCCTTGACATGTCCAACAATATTCATTTCAACTCTTCTACCATGAATCATTCCAACCAGAAAATACGTCAAAATCTTGCTCTGGTAGAGACGTCCCTACATTTGAATTTATATCATCAAGGAAAACTTCAGTTGCCTATAGCTTCACGGGTGGATCCCTGTGACCTGCTGTATTAACTTGTTTGGAGAGGTATGCTTCATAAATCTCCACTACAAGTCGGGGATCCTTTTCCACAAGCTCCATATACTCCTCCCGTTTTGTAAGCTTATCCATGTTGTCTGTGATCAATGACAATGATGCCTCTAACAGATTCTTAGCATTGTGCTGGTGTGCGAAGGCATAGCTCACGACTGAATTGTCCCAATTCAATTTTGACACCAAGAACTTCTCGCAATAAGCCTTCAGATGCCTCACCTGATACTTTTCAGCCAATACTAAAAGGTCACAGGCCATTTGCTCATCAAGGCATGCTTCAGCAGTGTACATGTAGTTAACAAATGCGCGAAGGGCATCATACGAGACATCACTAATCTTAATCGTGCCACTTCTGCTCTCTTCCATCTCATTCTCAAGCATTGCTTTAAACACTGGGGAACGACTAACCTGGTCACATAGGATGAGACGTATACATAAAAAGGTAAAAAACTGTGAGTTGAATTTCTCAGAAATCATCCTATCTCTGGCATGAAGGGTATAAGAATGACAGAATGCATTTGCTCAGACCGAACAAAAATTAAACGGTAAGTAATAAGTTCAACTTCTATTGCTTGCCAGTTCAAATTTTTTCTATTCAAAAGAATATGTAATGTGATACGAAAAATCTAATCTGTGGAACATGCTACCGACGTCTACAACATAGTAGGCAAACATAGATATGAATAATAGTCTGATATCTCTAGCAAAACAACATCTTCACCTATATAGACAGCTGTGCCTGTTGTTATGAGACGTTGTATTACATATTCCAGGTCTGAACTTGCGAGTATAAATTAAGGCCTCAGCAGATTGTATCTTGCTTTCCATGTGATATTCCAGGTGTGAACTTGCGAGTATAAATTATGGCCTCAACAGATTGTATCATGCTTTGCATTTGATATGCAGAGGGAAGAACATATAATGACGGTGCTTTTAGTTGAAAAACAGAAAATAAGTAAAGTTCATGACACTCTAGAAACTTTAGCGGGACTTTGAAAAGATTTCACTCAGAAGGACTTTAGATCTTTCCAGACATATATAAAACAACACACGACTAAATTTGGCCAGCATGCCAGCTTCAAACACGAGCACACACTCTCTAAACACACTCTCTCGCAGGCACTCGGCAGCATACGAAACATGTAAACACAAATCACAGCCAGCAAAGACTATATACCCAAGTACAATTATAATCACTCTATTTTAGACTAGTATTCAAACATTTTCAACCTTGCCCATTATTCCATTTCACATCAATCATGTAAAAAAAAAAAAAAAAAGCCAAAAAGGAAATTCCCTAATAGTTAAACAAATGTGCTTATTATTCCTCTTGTTGCCGACCAGATCATTCTGTAAAACGTTGGCATTCTAACAAATAATCAACAAAAGCACATAGAGACAGAAGCTAACTGTCCAAAAATTAAACAAGAAGGCAGGACAGACACTAACCAAAACGGCTTTGTGGGCAGGGACGGGGACGAGGGACCCAGTAGGGCCGTCATCGGAGGCGGCCACCAGAACGACGTCGGTGAAGCAGGGACCAGTAGACCTACTACTACTACTGCTGCTGCTGCCGCCGCTGCTGCCTTGGTGTAGGAGGAGGTGGTGGTGGTGGTGATCCAGCGGAGACCAGAATCGCAAGAAGGCGACTTTAGCCTTAAGCTCTTCGATCTCTCTCTTGAGCTCTTCCTCCGTCTCGCTCGCCTCCTCGTAGCACTCCTTGCAAGTCCCGGCGTCGCGCGTCCCGTACTCCTCCTTGCACGATATGCACCGCATGGTTTCTGTCTCCGATTCCGTCTCCGTCTCCGATTCCATGTGCTGGGCTGCCTCGCACCGCCGCCGGCCTCTCATCTCCTCGTTGGTCTTCCGCTCTTCGGGCTTTTTCTTGGACTCCTTTATGACTTTACGTTACGCTAACAACTACTGTCAATGGGGTCCAAAGTCTGTCTTCGTCCCTCAGTCAGAAAAAAAAAAATAAAAGGACAAAAAATTGATAATAATATGGACAAAATTCATTTACTTGTAAATAAAAATTTAAAAATTATCCTAAATTTTAGTTAAAATAAAAAAATAACTTCATGACAATAATTTTAAAGTTAAAAAAAATCGTCAGATAATTATATTTAAAAATATATAAATTAAAATTTTAATGTTATTAAATAAAATTACGTTGTTAATTAAATGTAATCTTGTTATAAATTTTATAAGTTTCAAATAATTTTTTTTTTTATACTTAATTTTAGTATCTAAAAATTATATTATACCTCAATTAATTCGGTTGGAATCGATAAGAGTAACTCCTTTTCTTCTCAGTTTCCAAAGTATACGACAAAAAAAAGATAATACTTCTTATCATGGAAAATCTCTCTCAAAAATTTTTAGTTATTAATATTTAATAAATTGATTCAGAGATAAATTTTATATTTTGGTCGTTAATTATCAAATTATCAACTTTGCTTTATGTTCTTTCGATAAGTTTTGCAAAATAATTTTTGATAAGCTTATCATGATAAGGCAAAAACACAGTTTAACTGGAAATTTAAAAACTTAAAAAATTAGTTATTTTCTTGTTTTTTTATACTTCCAGCGGGAGAAATTGGGAGAAAAAAGTAAATAAAAAAGAAAAAAAAAAAAAAAACAAGAGTGAGGTGAATAGTGAAAGGAAAGGTCAGTAGCCACTACTTCTTGCAGTGCAGTTGCAGAGCGCTCTCTCTCTTTGCTCTCTCTCTCTCTATCTCTCTCAGTCACAAGTAAATTGGAAGCCTCTTCTCAGAAATTAGGGTTTCGCGTGCCTCTGTCAGACAGTCTCTGCTTTGGTATCTCTTTCTCTCCCCTCTCTTTCACTTACTCTCACTTATGTTCTGTTGCGTTTGTTAAGTAAGAAACTTTATAATTCAATACGCTAATTTTGTTGTAGTCGTTGAAGTATAATGCAAGTGTGCGGCGGCTTATTTTTGCCCTCATAAACTCAATTTAGCGCGCTGTATGTGTATTTTCAAAATTCTTTCTTTCTTTCTTTTTTTTTTTTGGTTTTTTTGTTGTGTTTTTTTTAATTTTTGGGTGCGTTTTCGTGGAAACGAAGAGAGCTTATTAGGTTTGTTTAAACGGATTTCTGTTGTTTATGTCTGTATGGGAACTTGGTATTTTAACAGTTCATTCGAGTTTTCGATTTTTGAATGTTGGGGGATTTGTTGTGTTGAATCCCTAATTTGGTGGTTACAGCAAGCCCCAATTGATTCACCTTTTGTTTTGGGTTTTTGTTTTTTTTCTTGGTTTTGTGTTTTTTAGGTATGGTGAAGAATGGGTGTTGAAGAGGGAACAAGTTAATGGGGATAGAACAGATGGTGGACCTCAATGCTTGAAAAGTGAAGCTATGAATAATTGGTCTGGGATTGGGAACGGTGGTGGCGATGGGTGCTCGGGGACTAGTGAGGATGTTCGAATTTACAAGAGGCGGAAGCAGACAAGGTCTAGTTCAGAGTAAGAATCAGGAGGAGCTCGGAGGTTCTGTCGAAGCTGCTAGTAAATTGGCTGACCAGGTACATGTTTATCTACTGTTTTGAACCATATTTTTGCGTTTTGAAATTAGTGAAATCAGATTGTTATTTTTATTGAAGATATACTTTGAAGTGCCTGAATTTGAGGAGATTTGCAAGAGTTTGTAACTGGTTACGTCCTTTGTCGCTTAGGTGGAACATTATGAAATTCATTTCTTCCCAGAAATACACGTAAAATGGCGATATTTGCTTTCCAAAATGGAAAATTTTGGTCATAATCTCTCCTGGTAATCATATATGGTTAGCCTTTTTCTTTTTTCTTTTCCCCGTTCTAAAATGAGCTGGAAGACTTTCTGATGTTATTGAAGTATCGCAAATTCCTTCTCCTTATTTTGCAGAAGTCATCCTTTCTGCTTCAAATAACATCCATAAGTTTTTCATCACATTGCCCAAGATTTGAAAATTTCTAGATGAAGGGTGGATTTAATGAATCGATCTATCTGTGTTCGTTATGGGCTTAGGTTTGAGGTGATTGGAAAGTCAGGGTTTGGATGTTGCTCTGTTGGGCTGTAGACGATTGAGGTTATTATGCTGAATTTGAATGTTATAGATATGGAAGTTTGAAAGCAGTTTGAAAACTGGTTCCATATGCTGGAATTTCTTACAGCAGATTAATTTTGAAGAGGAGTATGCCTTTAAATGGGGGTGCAGAGAAATGGCAGACGGGAGAAACGATAGGCGCTATGACTTAACATTTTGAAACAGCAGTATAAACCTACTTTTACCATTTAAGTACAGAAAATCACAATAAATAGCTGATATATCAAAACAAATTTTTGAACAGATACTAATATACTATTATGAAAATTTTATTCTTGACTGTGTATGAGGAATACTAATTCGGGCAATGCTTTATGTATTCCTTAAGTTCATTTAATTGGTTTTTTTTTCTCCCATGATTGCAAAAGTATCACCTTCTTTCACCCTCCTTTGTTTAAGTGGATAGTTGCCATTAATCTTTGATCTGTAGAGTTAGTCTTTAATTTTTGGCACCTGCGAAGCACAGTTGAGTCCATTTGTAGAGCTTTCTTATTCTTTACTCTAAGATGAATTTTACTGAAGCTGAACTCCAAAGAGGATTGATTAATTTCATGTTGAAGCTATAGAGCATCTTACTGTTAATCATGTGTGCCATTTCTCTTTGCTTTCCAGTATTCAGTTACTGGATAATTTTTAAATCGGTGCTATTAGTTTATCATTAAAATGGGACAGCACATGGTGCATTGTTCGAAACTGTGATCTATAAGTTGCCAAGTATTCTTACGATGATGGGTCATAGGGTCGAGCTGGGCATGGAGTGACGCTTCCATGAATGTCCGTACGTATTGTATTCACTTGAAGGACCAGTTGTACTTGGCTTTCTGTATTTCTTTTTATCTTTTTCTTTGTGATCTGTATTTATGCGTGTCCACACAAGTACGCGTGCATGGAACCAAATATTAATGAAGTATGGTGTTTATGTAAATATAACTATATGATGTTTCTTGTAGACCACTAAGGAACCATGTGACCATCTTCCTGTTTCTACAAATGTTTCGGGCGATGTTTTACCTAGGCAGTGGAGAACCCTTATTCTCACGTGCATGCTTCAGTCATTAAGCAATGATGTGGGTGGTATGCAGCAGTGTATCCTGGATGCACTTACGATGACTGTTAAGGTTTGTGACTCATTTAATTAAATTGTGTGCTGTTAATCTTCATTATTTTGTTTGGTCTAAATCTTGAAATTATCATTATTGCTAGTATTTTTGTTTAGCAGGGATCTCATTCGCCTGATGAAAGTAGGCATCAACTCTCCACACAAACAAGGAAGACACATGGTGGCTCTCAATGTGCTGCTAAAGGGCATCTGGGTGTTATGCCAAATGGAACTTTGGATGACTCACGTCCTTGCACGGTCACTGAGATGTGCCAACGTGCCTTCCTTAGTGTCATACTTTCTGAAAAATTTACCTCACTGTGTAAGGTACTCTGTGAAAATTTTCAAGGAATGAAGACTGACAACTTTTTGAGCTTAAGTCTCATGAACAGCAGGATGAAAGAGGGAGCCTATGAACGCACCCCTATGCTTTTCTCTGCAGATATTCAACAGGTAGTTCATATGTTTCTCAATGTTATTACACATCATCTTCTGTTATACTGCTTGATGCTTTCGACCAATTCATTGAAAAGACTTGTGGTTAAAGTGTCTGGTCTTGCTTGATGTTTAAATTGATGTCCTGTTGATACAGTATTCTCATCTAGCATTTTTGCTATCGCTACTCCTCCATTTTTGCTTCTTTAACATCTAAAGAGAATCATGATGCACCTTTTGAGAAACTATGGTGTTGATAACCAACTATGTTTCCCTTATGCTGCATTTGTGTGCAAATGCCAGTGTGATAATTTTAACTGATGCACTCATACTATTTTTTTCAACTATATTTGTTGTTCATTTTCCGTGTCATTGCATGCTGCTCAAGATCCCTTTGCTGAGGTTGAATGCTTGTTTCTGAAAGCTATGCATATTCTGCTTGTTGTGGCATTCATTTAAACCTGACTGTGTTTTATGTCCCAGATATGGAAAAATCTTGAGGCCGTTGGCACTGAACTTATTTCTCTGGCAAAAAGCCTGTCAGATGTATCAGAGACTTGTTACAAGGAGCAGGTAAGACAGCCAACAGATATTCTTCTCTATGACTAAACTTTGAGTTTGACACCAGGGATATGACATTTTCACTTGACTTCCGAATGTGTATTTTTAATGTATGCCTTTCGGTTATGGTTTCTTGCAATTCTATTCAGAAAATTGGTCGTGTCCTTTCAGGTGGAAGGATCCGGACACTATGCCTTTCAAGATGGAAAACATGAGGTAATTTGTTGCAAGTTCAATTGAAGCATTGATTTTGCATATGGGCATTAACTCCATGTGCCACTTTAAACTTTTCGAAAACAAATTATGTGCTTATTCATATGCAACAAGATGAAATTTGTCTAGTGTTCTCAAAAGTAAAAGAGGATTTAGAGATTGATATTGTTGCTTCAGGAATCTGAATCTCATGGTAAATCAGAGCACATGGAAGCCTGTGCTATGTCGAAAGGTTGCACTTGCAGAAGTTGTGGGAAGAAGGCAGATGGGACAGACTATTTAGTTTGTGATTCATGTGAGGAATTGCATCATCTCTCTTGTATTGAGCCCGCTATCAAGGATATTCCTCCAATTTGGTTTTGTGCTTCCTGCATTTCACAAGGAATGGTATCTAGTCATGAGAATTGTGTAGTATGCGAGGAGTTGGATGGCTCAGGGGAGAAATTTAATCAAGCTAGTCATAAAATTTGTACAAAAAATGAGGAGACATTCCAATTCGATGAATATGAGGAAGCTTCAACTCACGGAATGGATAATGGACCCCTGTTACTAAATGTGAGTCAATACGTGAGTAAATGTAAGATTTGTGCAACTCCTGTGAAAGAAGGTGAAAAGTTAAAGATATGTCATCACCTCTACTGCCCCTACAGGTACTATCATGTTAGGTGCTTGTCACCAAAGCAGTCAAAATTATATGGTCCTCATTGGTATTGCCCTTCCTGTCTATGTAGAATTTGTCTTATTGATGGAAATGATGAAAAGGTTATGTTATGTGATGGGTGTGATCACGCATATCACCTTTACTGCTTGAGTCCGCCACTTAATTCTCCACCAAAAGGGAAATGGTTTTGCAGACGATGTGATGCAAAAATCAAGGAAATACACAGAGCAAAGAGCATTTATGAGGGACGTAAAAAAACACGGCAAAAGCAGCGCCTTGTGAGTCGAAATAAGCCGAAGAAAAGTGATGCGGATAAAAAGAATGAAGAGAACATTGAGAAGAAGCAGAATAGAAAATGCGAGGATAATTCAGATAAGGGCAGGGAGGGAATGGACATTCTTTTAAATGCAGCTCTGAATTATGACGAAAAATTTGCTGGTGATCAAACAAAGAGTTGAAAAGCTTGCTACACAGCCAGAGTTGTGCTTTCTTCAAGGAATGACTTTGATATTTTATGTGTGACAGATGCCAGGAATTTGGAATTTTGTTTTTACTGCTTTATGGACCAATAGTCTGTTTAGGTTGTAAACTGGTAGGCGTTGCTGACTTTTGGATACATTGCTGAGGACACTCTGATTTGCGAAGTTTATGTAGTTGCCGGCTGGCAGTTCATACATCTTGAATGATCGAGGAATTATCGGAATTTTGTTGGAATTAATGTTTTAGTGGTAGGCAACCAATATTTTGCTTAATTTGTACCCTTTCTAGTACATATTTTAGAGGGGGGCACTGGAAGCTGATGCTTGATGTTGTAAAATGGAGGAACTATGGTGTAAACAACCCTTACCACGATAATAAAGGAGACCATTCATTTTTTTGTATGTTTACCTATTTTTTGTATGTTTACCTATTTTGGGTTGGCAACTTGAAATGAACTCATTCTTTTTGAATTCTAATTCTCCCACCTCATTGACGGCCAGCCCCCGTGAACGTAGGTTGAGTCATATATTACTCTAAATTAGTACTGTAGTTATTTATTTTACAATAATTAGATTCCCTTTTATTACTTCTTACTGTGTGTGCGTATGCTTCTATTTTTTTGCGTGCGTTATTTATTTACAGGCTAGTGGAGTAGGCTCCTACAGATGATGCTGGCGAGCTCTGCCCCTTTAAAAATTCCCCAAATTCAGAATTCACGTCAATGGTTGGATCTAACATGCTATCAAAATTATTTTCCGAGCATTGAACCCCCTGGAAAAGCAATGTCCGTATCATGGACGGGAGGCCCTCCACTGCCCGCCTCGTGCTTCACCGCGCTGAGCGACTAGGCTTCATTGTGAGTCGTGGACGTATGGGTCAAGGTTCAACCGAAGTGGCCGGAGTTGTGTCATGCGCTTGGAAACAACAATGGAACCGCTTTTGCCTGCTACAGAGACAGCAAGTAAGGCCAAAGGCAAGACAAGGAGTGAGGGCCCTTAAATTTACTGCGGTGGACGTATTGGATCCTGAAACTGAATTCGTGAAACACAGAACGGCTCTTCTTCAAAGGTGGGTGTACCGTGTAGGGCTATCTTAAGGATCCATTGGCTACATCCGCTTTCTTGAGACACCCAGATGGTTATCTGGAAATCAAAGATCGATCAAAGGATGTGCTTATAAGTGGGTTAGAGAACATAAGCAGTACGGAGGTGGAGACCCTATGTGAGTTTGTGAGTTTTTTTTTTTTTTTTTTCCTGATAAGGCAAAGAGAAAAAGAAAAAATTAACTAAGAGGCTTTACAGGCCAGTGGAATAGCTACCTTAAATGAGTCAGTTTAAAATAGCGTCTCAATACCTAGTAAAGGCTTCTCCCAAAATTTGAGTGAACCATTACTAAGGCCTCCCAGATTAGCCATAAAGTTAGAGTATGTTGAAGACTGCACTCTCCATCTTACCTTAGCAACTGTAAGCATTCGGTTATTATCTGTCTGTAAGTATCTAATTCTCAATCTATCATTTTTATTGTTTTGTTTGACAAGTAATGAGTATGACTCCACAACCACCTTTCTATGCCCTTTCTGCCAAGCCAACAGGAAAGCTAGGCAAATTGCCCGAAGTTCTGCCGCTATAGCAATACAACAACCAGCATAGCCTGGGCAGTGGAATTCCCATCTACCGCTGCTGTCCGTCACCAGGCCACCAAACCCGCGTCTGCCAGCGCTTCTTTGGCACTACCATCAACGTTGATTTTCAAGAAAGCGTTTGTGAGTCTGAAGAGTGAGTTAAGCCACACTCCTAGTGAGAAGGAAATAATAGAGTTTTTGCAGGAAGAGGATGCCACAGTACACGGTGCCTAGGAAGGTTGTATTCAAGGATAAGCTTCCCGAAACTCCAACCGGAAAAATCCAAAAGTTTGTGCTTAGGGGAATTGCCACGACTATTCGTTCGGCTTGATGGTATGGGAATCTATCTGCGTAATTAGACCATGGAGACTCATCCATCATCTTCTAAATTGTAGTATTGCATACATATGCATCATGTATATTTGTTGTTTACAAGAAACAAAAGGCAGTCCCAGATTTGTGCTTAGTCTAGGACCATTTAAGTTAAAATGGGGGGCAATCTTAATGAGAATTTAACAAATTTTAAGCAAACTGAGTGTTTTTTATCTTATATAAGATACGGAATTTTTCCCACGTGATGTAGCTACTTAAAAGGGCTCTGCCCTCCCACTTGACCCAAAAAAAAAAAAAAAAAGATAAGGAATTTTAGATTGGGATAAGTATGATTCGGTCCCCAGGCCTGAATATACCAATGCTGACAAGGTCCATGTTTTAGGAAAATCAAGCCATGGATATCACCAATACGAAATCAAAATGCAGTTCAGTTAATTTAGTTTCCATACCGTATAAATGATACAAGAAAGAAACACAAACATATACCATTAGCTTGCCCGAACTTATATACGGTCAGGCTATTTTGTGCAACTCCATAACCCAGCTGTTGTAGGCAGAGCACATGACTTCACAGCCAGAAAAACCTGATTTCTTTGCCAAGGCATCAAATTCTTTTTTACTCCTCTCTTTCCCTCCAGGATTTTGTGCTAGCATGATTAAATCCTGCCCAACAACAATCCGAGAAGAAACATCCTTTTCCGGCGCCTCAGGAAGAATTGATTCCACAATGATCACCTTACCGTTGCCAGGAAGTGCTTCCCAACAGTTCTTGAGAAGTTTCAAGCAATGCTCGTCACTCCAATCATGGAGTATCCACTACACAAACCAACAACAATTAGAATACAGGAAATGGCCTGATAACCTCAAATCCAAGCTCAAGTACCTGAAATAACAAATTGGTTCGATATACATGTACTACCAGTGTATTTATTTTGCAATTTCTTTTACTCAGATCTTGACCATGGTGTCAATCATTATGAATTCACTCTGACTTCAATGTAGCAGGGAATATGATTAATTAGCTATGATAAGCCTGCCACCAAACTGTAAAAGCCTTACCTTCATAAATATAGCATCCCCCTTTGGCACACTAACAAACATATCTCCTCCAACATGCTCTACACCTACGGTAGCAACAAGAACATACTAAGTTAAAAGGTGCTATTTTGTACTTCTTGAGCACAAAGGGGCACCATCAAACTGATTCATACAAAAGTGGCATTTTTTGCATAAATTTAGAAAACAAATAACTGTAAAGGAACTGTATGAACATTTGGGAAAGATGGCAAGTAGGAAAGTACAATAGTGGTTAAGTCTGGTGAATGACAGCATTGATCCATATGCCATAAAGGTCAGAAAGATTGTTATAACTTGTTACCTGGATAAGAAGGGGCATCAGCAAGTACATGAGGCAAATCATAATTAATGCCCTTGATTTGAGGATGCCTGGCAACAATCATTTTCAGGGTAACACCAATACCACCCCCAACATCAACTAACAGATTTAGGCCTTCAAACCCTTTGTAAACCTCAAGTATCTTTTTAATGATCAAGGTAGTGTGGTTTGACATGGCTTGATTGAATACCCTATTGAATCTTTGGTCAGTTGCTGGATATTCAAAAGCTGTCATTCCATAAGCCCTGTTAAATGGAATGCCCCCTTCAAGTATGACATCGTTAAGGTGGTACCTGGAGAACAATTGCCAATTCAGCAGCGGATATAGTTAGAAACTTGTGGGGGCAAATGCCCCTACTGAAAACAGAAAGATATATATAACTATAGTTAATTTTGCTTCCACCAACACTTATATTTTGTCCCCTCTCAAATTTTTTTGCCCTCAAACAATGATTTTTTTGTGTTTACATTCTTGGGCCAAACAAAAAATTAATGGGCTTTATTATTGGTAAGCTAATTTAAAATGAACCAATGCGTAAATTAGTTATACCTAAATTACACAAACCCAACTAACTACCACATCCATCTCTTAATAATACGTTGCTCCTAATCCTCTCCGAAACTCTTCCTGTTATCTTTTTAATTTTTTTTTTAATTATTCATATACATGAAGTTGAACTTTGCCTCCACTAACAAAACGTTCAAGATCCGCCCCTGATTTTGCCATTACATCAAACAAAATCTACATTTCTCAAACAATCCAACAACGAAATAGCCAATCACATACTGATTTTCGAATATCAATTAAAAAAACAGGCAAATAACAATTGCACGCATGGTATCGACCCTCAAAAACATTCAATTTTGACCCAACAAGCTGGCTTAACAATTAGCAGAATTTGATACGAGCAACAAACATAAGTCTGTTGGGAGATACCAGCTTTTAGCGAAGACCTCATCATGGTGCAACAGAAGCAGAGGAGCAATAGACCCTCCTCCACCATCTTCTTGATTCATAGTAAGGAACTTGCATATGGGCGCGGCACAATAAGCTCTCTCAACCACTCCATTCCCACTGGTGGATACAGAGCACTTGATCACATCGAAGCTGGCCAGAAAACGCAGCATCCGGTCTATCAGGGACGCTGCATCCGGATTCTTTGTGGGAATTCGCGCAGCAATATCGGAGGAGGAGAGCCACGCGCCGCCGCTGGTTGCAGTGGAGAGGATGTCGATGATATTGAGCTCGAGAGCCGACTTCAGTACCATGGGAAGAATCCCGGCGTTTGACAGAAGGATGGCTAGCTTGCCCGTTTCTTCCTCTTCATGTTGATTCTGACTTTCGGACATAACTGAGACTTTTGAACTGGTAATGTTTGCTTGTAAGGCTTTCTCGAAAAAAAAAAAAAATGTTGGCTTGTAAGGCGAAAGATTCAATTTTTTCAGTACTCGGCAGTCTCTGGTAACGTAGCACTGGTGTCGGTTATAGTATTATTGGAAACAACAAGTGCGATGGCTCTGTTTAAACCACCTTACTTAATTATTGGTTGTTATTTTAAAGGAAAAACTTTAGAAATATCACTTAGGGTGTTTGTTTCCTTAATTTTTATATGGGAATGAGAATGAATAATTTTTATTCTTAATGTTTGGTCGAGAGAATTTTCATTCTCATTTTTTTATTTTTTTGAAATGAGATTTTTTTATATACGAGAATCATTATTCTTACTTTCAAGTAGTTAATTATTTTTATTCCCACATTTTTTCTCTCTTTTTATAAAATATTTTATAATAAAATAATACAAATAAATATCATAATTAAAATATTGATAATATTAATAATAATTAATGGTTATGATATTAAATGTTTGTATATTATAATAAAATTAAATATTTCAAAAATTAGAATAATAATTAAATAAAAAATAATATTACTATATATTTTTTCATAGTAGCAATAATAACCATAAATAATAAAAGTATTCACATAATAATTTCGTAATTTTAATAATTATTTATTTATTGTAAATAAAATATTTTTTAATGTCTACAATATCATTTTGGTTATAATAATACTAATAATAATTCTTTATTATTGTTATTATTATTAAATTTTATGTTTATTTTTTATTTATGGTTATTATTGTGAAGTAAATAGTATTAATAATAGTAATAATAATAATTTTATTTTTATGGTTATTTAATATTTTTAATTTGAAATTATATTAAAATTAGTATTTTACTATTTTTAATTTGATATTCAATATTTTTAATTTTAATTAAATTTCTTTTATTAAAATAAATATCATTTTATATTTGATATTGATTCTAATTCTGAACTGAAATAAATGACTACAAAGGATTTTAATTCTAATTCCTAAGTAAACTAATCATGTTATAAAATAAGGCATTCTGTTTTCGATTCTACTTGATTACAATTCTAATTTTGGACTATAAACCAAACACTCCTTAATTAGTTTCAAAATAATTATAAAATAATATAAATTTTTACATGATTAAATATATAAAAAAATAAAAATAAAAAAATTATCTAGTATAACAGATCAAATTGTATAACTATTTGCTGTTGCTTACACGAAATCACTCTCAGTGTTACTCTAATTTCATATGCAGTGATACTTTTTAAAAAGAAAAAAATTCATATAAATATATAATAATAGATAAAAAAAATTAATAAATAAAAATTTAAATTATTATATCATAAAAACTACATTAAATAAATGAATGAGCTAATTGCGAATGACTGTATATTAATACTTTTTTAAAAAATTACATGTACAATAGGTAAGATGTACAAAAATGATAGGTATAAATTGGCTCCGACACCCGCTGACACGCCTACACACGCTGACACGCACGTACCGCTGAGGCTGAGCTCCAATGAGTCTGGCAATTTCTGCAGTTGGGACTTAGGCAGTTAGGCACAATTCCTTTCTTTGCTTTTTAAATTGCAATAAAATGTATAAGTAGACATTTTGTCCAAGCGTTGAGAATAAGATAAAAAAAATTTAAATATTTTTTCAAACATTGAGATTTAGAGATACTATATACTATTAATTATATTTAAAATAATATTAAATATATTTAAATTTTAATTTTTTTTTAAAAAAGGAATATGGTTATAAGTTTGCATATAAACAAAGCCGTTCAAATTATCAGATATCACATTCTTTAAGGGGAAAAAAACAAAGGAAATTCAAGAACAAGAGGGAGGGAGTCGAATGCATGATTTTTATTTACTTATTTTATTGAAAGAAAAAAAAAGAAAAGTCAGACCCAAACACAGATAGAGCATAGATATTTGGTACTTAATAGGCATTTGATCAAGGCCCCTTAGTAGAGACATGAGTTGAAAAAGTTTTAACTACCACAACTCATCTCTCGACGACTAACTATATTTGTTAACAGCATATCAATTACTCGTCATTTTGGTACCCAACACCACCGAATTTGGGCACACGCATCTAAAGCGAAAGAAACTGTTACCCAACAAAGCAAGAAACAG
The DNA here is from genome assembly GCA_021464245.1 of Carallia brachiata. Classification (NCBI taxonomy): domain Eukaryota; kingdom Viridiplantae; phylum Streptophyta; class Magnoliopsida; order Malpighiales; family Rhizophoraceae; genus Carallia; species Carallia brachiata. The sequence goes on from JADCRB010000043.1 coordinate 1,479,318, forward strand.
AATTTATTCGGAACAAAATTATTCCCCTAAAATGATGCAGATGTGGGAAGGAAATCGGACACGAACAAAGTGCAATGAGGTGACTCATGACACTTTTTTTTTTTTTTTTTTTATGCATGAGAAAATAAATAAAATATTACAAAAAAAAAAGACAAAATCAGCCACCTCGTGGAGGCTCGTGCCCACAGAATCAGCATGAAACAGGGGCAAAATTTCCTGAGGTGGTGTCTCCCAAAATGAGAACATAGCTCACCCAGTAAGAGTAGCTTGCCTAAACTTATATGTGGTTAGGCTATTTTGCAGAACTCCATAACCCAGCTGTTGTAGGCAGAGCAGATGACTTCACAGCCAGAAAAACCTGATTTCTTTGCTAAGGAATCAAATTCTTTTTGGCTCCTCTCTTTCCCTCCAGGAGTTTGTGCTAGCATGAATAAATCCTGCCCAAAACAATCCGAGAAGAAACATCCTTTTCCGGTGCCTCGGGAAGAATTGATTCCACGATGATCACCTTACCATTGCTGGGCAGTGCTTTCCAACAGTTCTTGAGAAGTTGCAAGCAATGCTCATCACTCCAACCATGGAGTATCCACTACACAAACCAACAACAATTAGAATACAAGAAGCGTTATGATGATTTCAAATCCAAGCTCGAGTGCCTGAAGTAACAAATTGGTACAAGATATATGTACTAACAGAATACTATTGCAATTTCTTGTACTCTGATCTTGACAATGGTGTCTAGCATCATGAATTATCAAATTTACTCTGACTTCAGTTGGAAAGGAATATGATTACTTAGCTATGATAAGCCCGCCACCAAAGAGTAAAAGCCTTACCTTCATGAATATAGCGTCCCCCTTTGGCACACTAACAAACATATCTCCTCCAACATGCTCTACACCTACAGGATCAACAAGAATCTTCTTGAGCTCAAATGGGCACCATCAAACTGATTCATACAAAGGTGGCATTTGCATAATTTTAGAAAACAAATAACTGTAAAGGAAATGTATGAAAATTTGGGTAAGTTGGCAGTTAAAGAAATGCAGCAGTGGTTAAGTCTAGTGACTGAAAGCATTGATCCACATGCCATAAAAGTCAGAAAGATTGTTTAACTTGTTACCTGGATATGAAGGAGCATCAGCAAGTACATGAGGCAAATCAAAAATTAATGCCCTTGATTTGAGGATGCCTGGAAACAATCATTTTCAGGGTAACACCAATGCCACCCCCCACATCAACTAACAGGTTAAGGCCTTCAAACCCTTTGTAAACCTCAAGGATCTTCTTAATGATCAAGGTGGTGTGGTTTGGCATGGCTTGATTGAATACCCTGTTGAATCTCTGGTCAGTTGCGGGATATTCAAACGCTGTCATTCCGTAAGCCCTGTTAAATGGAATGCTCCCTTCAAGTATGGCATCGTTAAGGTGGGACCTGGAGAACAATTGCCAATTCAGCAGCAAATGTAGTTAGAAACTTGTGGGGGGGCAAATGCCCCCACTGGAAAACGAAGGATATATATAACTATAGTTAATTTTTCTATTACTGCTCCACTAACATTTATATTTTGCCTACTCTCAAATATTTTTTTACCCCCACACAATGATTATTTTGTGTTTACATTCTTGGGCAACAAAAAATTAATGGGCTTTATTATTAGTAAGCTAATTTAAAATGAACCAATACATAAATTAGTCAAACCTAATTTAAACAAACCCAACTATCACTTCCATCTCTCAATAATACGTTGCTCCTCGCGCCCTTCAAAACTCTTCCTGTTATCTTTTTAATTTTTTTTTTTAATTTTTAGTTTCCATATATATCAATGTGAACTTTGCCTTCACTAACAAAAAGTCCTAGATCCGCCCCTGATTGCCATTACATCAAACACAATCTTCATTTCTTAACAATTCAGCAACAAAATAGCCAAATCGCATATCGATCGAATATCAATTAAAAAAGCAGGCAAATAACGATTGCACACATGGAATCGAGCCTCACAAACATTCAATTTTGACCCAACCAGCTGACTTAACAATTAGCAAAATTTAATACGATCAACAAACATAAATCTGTTGGGAAATTAATACCAGCTTTTAGCGAAGACCTCATCATGGTGCAACAGAAGCAGAGGAGCAATAGACCCTCCTCCGCCATCTTCTTGATTCATAGTAAGGAACTTGCATATGGGTGCGGCACAATAAGCTCTCTCAACCACTCCATTCCCACTGGTGGATACAGAGCACTTGATCACATCGAAGCTGGCCAGAAAACGCAGCATCCGGTCTATCAGGGACGCTGCATCAGGGTTCTTTGCGGGAATTCGTGCCACAATCTCGGAGGAGGAGAGCCACGCGCCGCCGCTAGTTGCAGTGGAGAGGATGTCGATTATATTGAGCTCAAGAGCCGACTTTAGTACCATGGGAAGAATCCCGGCGTTTGACAGAAGGATGGCTAGCTTGCCCGTTTCTTCCTCTTCATGTTGATTCTGACTTTCGGACATATCTGAGACTTTTGAACTGCTAATGTTAGGCTTGTAAGGCGAAAGATTCAATTTTTTCAGTACTCGGCAGCCTCTGGTAACGCAGCACCGGTAGCGGGTATACTATTAGTGGAAGCAAAAGGTGTGATGGCTCCGTTTAAAACCACATTGCTTAATCATTGATAGTTATTTTAAAGGAAAAACTTTAGAAATAACACTTAATTTTCAAATAAATATAACATAATATAAATTTTTATATAATTAAATTTATAAAAAAATAAAAAAAATTATTTAACACGGTAGATCAAATTATATAATTATTTGTTATTATTTATACAAATTCATTCAGTGCTACTCTAATTTCATATATAATGAGGCTTTAAAAAACAGAAAAATAACGTAAATATATAATAATAGATATAAAATTAATAAATAGAGATTTGAATTGTTATATAATAAAAAAATATACTAAAATTTTAAAAAGATAAACATATAAACTATGTACATAATTGTGTATCTTTTATTTATTGTAAATTACGTAATTATGTATTGATATCTTAAGTATATGTATAATAAATAAGATATACAAAAATGATAAGTATAATTGATTCCGACACATGCTGACGGGCACATGCCGCTGAGGCTGAGCCCCTCGTCAAATGACTCGGCAATTTCAGCAGTTGGGACATAGGCAGTTAGTTACCACTTACCACTACTTTCTTCGCTTTTCAAATTATTTGGTCTCACGTTCTTTAAGGGGGAAAAAACAAAGTAAGCTCAAGAACGAGACGGCGGGAGTTGGATGCATGATTTTTATTTATTTATTTATTTTATTGGAAAAAAAAAAAGAAAAGTCAGACCCAAACATAGAGAGAGCATAGATATTTGTTACTTAATAGAGGTGTTTGTTAATTGTACAAATATAAAATCTGACTACAATAAATTCATTTTTAAATAAGTTGGCGATCGGTTTTCGAGGTTAACAGAGGAGAAAAAATTTATTGGTCATCAAATCATTGGAAGTCTGTAAAATTGTTTTTTTTTTTAAAAATCGCCCCTCAAAATTGCCTTCTCTCTATTCCTAATTGCTGAATCTCACATACCCAAGTTCCTTCAAATTGCCATCCTCTAAATTTTTTAACGATAATAATCTATATTGTTAATTTTTAAAGTTATTAACTTAAATTCGTTAAATTAAAAAGTCACTGAGTTAATAATGGACTTATCCCCGCATTCTTTTGGGGGAAAAAAAATAAAGGAAAGCCAACCACAAGAGGGAGGTAGGATCTTTTATAGATAGATAGAGTTGGACCCATGATTTTTGTTTATTTATTTATTTATTTATTTTATTAAAAAAAAGAAAAGTTATACCCAAAATTAAGATAAAACATAGATATTTGGTACTTAATTAGAGACGTGAGTTGCACAATTTTAACTACCACAACCATTCTGTTCACGACTAACTACATTTGTTTACTTTCCAGAAAGAAAAAGACTAACTACATTTGTTAATAGCATGATCAATTACTCATCAATTTGGTACACAACATAACCGGGCACACGTATCTGAAGCGAAAGAAACTATTACCCAACAAAGCAAGAAACAGAATCAATTCCTAACCGAATTATTCCCCTAAAATGATGCAGATGTAGGAAGGAAAATCGGACGTTTGCATTCATTTTTAATTATGTTATAAAAAATTTCATTAGGTTCATTTTGTTACATATATTTACATTTATGCATTAAAATTAAATATTCATTTTTTGTTGGTTAGTTTTATTTAGATAAACATTTGTTTTCCTTTTATTTAATTTTATGTATATCAATAAAACATTTAATTTTAATTATTTTATTAATATTATAAAATTACATAGTAGAGTTCGATAAAAATTACAAAATTGGGCTTCGCTCAAGCTCACTTCATTAGATGATGTAACACAAAACCTTGTTTTTAGGCTCATTTAATAAATGAGTCAACATATGAGTCTGACAAATCTCGACTTATTTATAGTTATGAAAATCTGTAATATAGTACATTTTAGTAAAGATGACAATACAAAAGTATCATCTTTTTAATTCATGTCTTTACTAGTTTCCAACAAAAATCATCTAAATACACAATTTGCACACCAAATAATTTTAAAAAAAGGTAAAATACCAAATCGAAAAAATTGTTCACAAGTAATTGCCGGTTATAACTAGTTAACAGATGTAGACTCGCAAAAATGATAGAAGTTTCATTACACGAACGCAGTAAACTTGATGTGTCCTAGACATGTATTGACCACAATAAAATTGTTGCATTGATATTAATCAAATTTGTACACAGATTTAACGCACAGGTGTCCAAAACACTTGTACAAAGCAGGAATTAGCCTTTGACAATGATGATCAAACTGGCCAAATAATAACAGGGGACAAAACCAATTTAAACAAAACTCTCGATAAAGAGAAAATACCAAACTGCATCTGAATTTACTTAAAAATATAATCTTAGACAGATCTAAAACAATTGGATAAAGCTGTATAATATTACACATGCCGCACTCTGGTAAACAACTGACGGAAGTTGACATATGGTGTTAAACTAAAATGAGTTGACCTAACATTTGTTTTCCTCATGGTTTATTGTTATCATACATCAAAAAATTAAAAGATAATTAAACAATGTAACGTTTTTTTAAATGACGTATTGCAGGCCATTCAAGGAACAATACTGGGCTGGTTGGTGCCTTTCAGTTTCCATCCTCTTGTTAGAAAGTAAGCCATGCATACCAAAATCTCATCAGTCACCGTCTTATTTGTTAGAAAATCTTGCGCTTCAATTTATTTAGTTTCCATATCGTACATATAAATATTTTTTCATTAAAATACTCATTAAATTATGAGGTACATAATAGAGATAGTTTTATTCTCCTATTCTAATATTTGAACTCAAAACTTTTAAAATAGAAATTTTAAATTCTAATTACTAGAGTGTCTCCTGAAAGACACTGTACATATATATCTTATATCATTATTATTGAAAGAAACACAAACACTAGCAGCTTGCCTAAACTTATATGTTGTTAGGCTATTTTGCGGAACTCCATAACCCAGTTGCTGTAGGCAGAGGATATGACTTCACAGCCAGAAAAACCTGCTTTCTTTGCTAGGGCATCATATTGCTTCTGGCTCCTCTCTCTCCCTCCAGGAGTTTGAGCTAGCACGTATAAATCCATCCCAAAAACAACCCGAGAAGAAACATCCTTTTCTGGTGCCTCGGGAAGAATGTATTCCACAATGATCACCTTACCATTGCTGGGAAGTGCTTCCCAACAGTTCTTGAGAAGTTTCAAGCAAAGCTCGTCAGTCCAATCATGGAGTATCCACTACACAAGCCAACAACAATTAGAATACAGGAAACAGTATGATAATTTCAAATCCAAACCTGAACTAACAAATTGGTTCAAGATACATGCACTAACAGCATATAACTATTCCAATTTCTTTTACTCTGACTTCAATGTGAAAGGTGATAAGTTCATTATTTGTATAGATATTACATATAATTTTGTATTTAATTTGATATTTATTTATGTAAATATTGTATTTATTAGCGGATTTTATTTCTATTTACTATTTTATATTTTGTAAGTCAAATGGATACAAAAAGAAGTAATTAAGGCAGATTTAATTTTATTCGAGCGGATTTTTCAACTATACGTATTATTTAGCTTTTTAACTATAACTTCTTTTACACAACTCGAAATTGGATGATTCTTGAGCCGAATCGAAACTAAGAGATGAGGTTACAATTTTTGTGTTTTGAGCATATTAAGATTTTGCCTAAAAGATAATTAAAATCTAGTTGAAAATTATAAGGTCAAAACTATCTAGATTTTAGAGTTTTTTTTTCGAATTTTTAAGTTTTCTAACTTTAAGGATATTTAAAGCCAACATGGCCAGAAGAAAATGAGGTTTTTAGATGCTATTATTTTAGATGCAAGACAGAGAACCTAGAGAGGCAAAGGAGAGAAGCATGAGGAAGGAACGCGAAGCCGTTAGGACATAAATTTTTCAATTTCTTTTTTTTTCTTTATTTTTCTTTTGAACTCTATGATGTCTAATTGTAATTTATCTTTGATTTTTAGGATGAGTGGCTACAATTTTAAACTAAGGCGGAAGGGATATAACCTAATTTAAGGTTAAATTATTTGATTTTTGTGGATTTTTAAAAGTTTTTTTGAGATTATTGCAATTATATGTTGAAAAACTTGATTTAATTTATCTTAATTATACTTTTGTGCCAATTATCTTGAAAGTAGTTATAAGATTTGTATTGAAATCGATAGGTAAAACACAATAGTGCACTAAATAAATAAACACATGAACCTTGAAATAAGTTTATATGATGTCATTAGAAATTTTCTGTTCTTAATGAGTTTAATTTAATTTCTGCGAGTTTAAGATAATATTATAAATAGATTAAATACGGTTATAGTTACTTGACAAAGAATAAACTAAAGAAGAAGAATTGACATTTAAATCATTAATTCACATAATTTATCTAATTCAATCCATTTTAGGTGAAAATCCATAACTCTAGTACTCTCTATCTAGTGTGTAATTTTAATTAAGTTTTCATTAGTATATTTGTTTAATTTAATAGTTTTCCTTTTTATTAATTTTTATAAACATTAAATTTTGTTTAAATAACATAAATCATAGTTAACTTTTTTGTTCCATTAGGTTTGACGCCTAAAATATTTACTAAGTTTTATTACTCCAATTGACCTTGTACGTTTACAAAATTTTACAAAAAAATTTGCACTTTAATTGTTAATTTTTACGAGTTTGCATGATTTTACAGGAATTTCACTTGAATGCGATTTAAGTTGAATTTTTAGATATTGATGATAGTACTAATGCATGTAAGATTGATTTTTAAATATTATTTGACATTAGTTAGTTAGAGATGATTAACGATTGTTTTCTACTTGAAAAATTTTTGTTTTTAATTTAATTTTAAAGTTCTGCGATGATCCTTTAAAAAGAGATGCTATAACTTTTAGAGATTTTCATGTAATTTTTAATTATATACACTCATTTTAAAATACTTGAACAAACGTTATTTTATATTTTTTTGTAAATTTTGGAGATATGTTTTAGGAATTTTACAGAAAACAAAAATTGGATCAAGAAAATGAGGCTCAAAGTTGTCAATCAATCTACTCCGCTATTTTAAATTACTGAGTAACTGTAAGTCGATATTACAATTGTTGGTATTTACAAAAAAGAACTTCAATTGTGAGTATGCAAAATACTTTAAATATCTGTTTGTGAAGTAGCAATCAGGTACTGATAATCTACAAGTAATGGTGTTCGTGTCAAAAAAACATATCAGTATTTAGAAAAGAGTATTAAAGTTTTTAATATATAAATTAAAAAAAAGTCAAAATAATTCATTCATATTAGTCTCTGATATGGTTTTATATTTTTAAGAGAAATATTTTTTGTTCTTGAACTTTCAGTGAGTGTGTGTGATTATTTTCTACGTAACGGTACTTAAGTGTTATTATTGATCAATAAAGGGTTCTTGCACATGATTAATCAATTTAAAATTTATTTTGTGGACAAGGAGGACATTGTTAATTATATTTAGTTAGCAAAGTGTTGAGTGATACTTTTAAGTTGATCTTGTATTGTATTAATGAGACATTGTTTTAAGAATTTAATTTGAATTGAATTTTGGTGAAGATCATGTGATTTTTTTATGTGTAATTACTTAAGAACAAACAATAATTCAATTGTAAGGAAAAGGGAATATGATTAATTAGTCACGATAAGCCTGCAACCAAAGAGTAAAAGCCTTACCTTCATGAGTATAGCATCCCCCTTCGGCACACTAACAAAAAAATCTCCTCCAACATGCTCTATACCTACAGTCTCCACAAGAATGTAGTAAGTTAAACAGATGCTATTTTGTACTTCTTGAGCTCACACGGGCACTATCAAGCTGATTCATACAAAAGTGGCATTTGCTTAATTTTAGATAACAAAAAACCGTCAACGAAATGTATGAACATTTGGGAATGATGGCAGCTATGAAAGTGCAGTCCTAATCAACTCTAGTGATTGACATCATTGATCCATAAGCCATAAAGGTCAGAAGGATTGATTTAACTTGTTACCTGGATAAGTAGGTGCATCAGCAACTGCATGAGGCAGATCATAATTAATGCCCTTGATGTGAGGATGTCTGGAAACAATCATTTTCAGGTTAGCACCAATACCACCCCCAACATCAACTAATTGGTTAACCTCTTCAAACCCTTTGTAAACCTCAAGGATCCTCTTAATGATCAATGTAGTGTGGTTTGACATGGCTTGATTGAAAACCCTGTTGAATCTTTGGTCAGTTGCGGGGTATTCAAATGATGTCATTCCAAAAGCCCGGTCAAATGGAAAGCCCCCTTCAAGTATGACATCGTTAAGGTGGTACCTGGGGGAACAATTGCCATTACATCAAACAAAATGTACATTTCTCAGCAATTCAACAACAAAATAGCCAATTCACATCGATTTTCAAATATCAATTATAAAAGCAGGCAAATAACGATTGCACACATTGTATGGAGCCTCACAAACATTCAATTTTGACCCAACAAGCTGACTTAACAATTAGCAGAATTTTGATACGAGCACCAAGCATAAATATGTCAACCCAATGGATTGGCTTGAGAATTACGGGCTTCGTGTAAGGATGATTTATGGTAAGACAAGTTCTTGTATTTGAACTTTTACACGATCAAATTCTCTTGAACTTGTAAGTAAGAATTAGTCTCACGTGCAAAACGTGCGAGAATATCTCATGCCACGAGAAAAAACAAAAAAAAACATAATTCTGTTGGGAAATTAATACCAGCTTTTAAAGAAGATCTCATCATGGTGCAACAGAACCAGAGGAGCAATAGACCCTGCTCCATCTTCTTGATTTGTAGTAAAGAACTTGCACACGGGTGCAGCACCATACGCTCTCACAATCTCCCCATTCTCTGTGGTGGATACACAGCACTTGATCACATCGAAGCTGGCCAGAAAACGCAGCATCCGGTCAATCAGGAAAGCTGCATCTGGGTTCTTTGCGGGAATGCGCGCCGCTATCTCCGAGGACGAGAGCCACGCACCGCCGTTGGTTGCAGAGGACAGGATTTCGATGATATTGAGCTCAATAGCCGACTTCAGTACCATGGGAAGAGCCCCGAAGTTTGCCAGAATGATTGCTAGCTTGCCCGTTTCTTCCTCCTCATGTTGATTCTTACTTTCAGCCATAGCTGAGACTATAGAATTGGTGGTGTTAAGCTCAAAAAACAAAGAACTGATGGGTCGTCTGTGGCAACATAGCACTGATGACTCATGCATTTATACCTACGAAAAAGCAGGAGACTGATTGATTGTTGATAGAGACTACCTTTGCGAGTGGCGGTAGGTAACGATGTTGCCAAGTGAATCGACGCAGTGGACTGTGAATCCACCACGTCGGGCGAAAGGAATAGATGACCGCATCATGTACTATTTATGCTTTGTTTGATTGCAAGAAAACAAATAAAAAAAAATAAAATAAAAAATAATATAATAATAATAATATTATGATTAATAAAAAATAATAATTAAAAAATTGTGAAAAAAATGATAAATAGTAATTTTTGAAAAAAATAAAAATTAATTATTTAAATAAATAAAAAATAATATAAATAAAAAATAATTTATTATTATTATTTTTTATTTTTTCTTATGTTTTGAAAGATTTGTATCATATACGCAGGCGAGGCTGGGGACCTGAGACCAATAAGGCCGTACTAATACCGAAAAATCTATGTATGTCAAGTATAAAGTTGTAAACATATATTACATTTAAAAATAAAATTATTAAATTAATTATATATTTTTTATTAATTATAAATTATATAATTGTATAGTAATGTTCTAATACTATTTTAATAATGTTCAAAAAAATTTTGTTGTTTTATAACTCGTTAGGACACGCGCACATGGTGGAGCCCCTCATATGATGAGTCGGGCATAATGTTAAAAGTGGGACGGGCCAACTCATTAGATTTCATTTATGTCGTCGTTGGTTATTAAAAAATTGTAAAAAAAAATTTATGAAAAAATAAAATTATTTAAATTGATGAAAAAGTTGTGAGAAAGAAAAAAAAAAAAATAATTTATGAAAAAAAGTGTAAAAATTTGTTATTTGAATTGATGAGAAAATTATAAAAAATAAAAAGAAAAAATAATATAATAATAATGATAATTTTTAAACAAAAATTGTGAAGGTTCGTTGGGCACAAGGAACCCCATTCCGTCCTAGGCGCATACCTGGCTAACCCAGCGGCCACACCATTGCCCGCCGCTCTTATGTTTTTTTGTTTGTTGCAAGGGAGGGATAAATCTAAAAGAAAAAAAAGCCTATCTGAGTAACCACATCATGCCAAAAAGCCACCCGCAGATGTCCTCTTGGAGAATAGTCGAAGTAGCAAGAGCAGGAAGCTGCAGCTTGATCAAACTAGATTCTTGGTCAAGGACCATGGAGGCAAGGAGGTCGGCCAACCAGTTGCCCTTCCTGTGGACAACCCAGTCCTTACCACCGCTCTATAAATATGCTTTAACTGCACGCACCAGTCCCTTCCAAAGCAACTCTTGGTAATTAAAATTTTTTTTTTTTTTTTTTGACATGAGGTAATTAAATTTGAATAGGGATGAATTTTTCTGAAAATGATCTGTGGGAAAGACACGCGTTTGATGAGAAGGCCCTTTTAATGTCCAACGCACAATTAATGGCCAATTGCGCACTTCGATGCTGCCTTATTCCTATTGGTCGGGTAGTCGGCCATCACATGGCCTGCGCAAATGGCCATAGAATTTTGCGGGCCATCAAATTCCCAACAATTAGGCCGCACAATTATTGGAGTCTATTATTTGTCACATTCGGCCACAATTATTATTTGAGTCAATTATTCGAGTCACATTGATTCCATTATTTGAGTCACGTGGCCAAACTGTTGGGACTTTGATGGCCCGCAACGGCCAAATTATATGGCCATTTGTGTAGGCCATGCGATGGCCAACCACCCGACCAATAGGAATAAGGCAGCATCGAAGTGCGCAATCGACTATTAATTGTGAGTTGGACATTAAAAGGGCCTCGTCATCAAACGGGTATTTTTCCCACCTATCATTTTCAGAAAAATTCACCCCCATTCAAATTTAATTACCAAGAGTTACCTTAGGAGGGACAGGTGCGTGTACTTAAAGCACATTTATAGAGAGGAATGGGAGCTCCTTGTGCTCAACAAACGTCTAAGTGAAATCAAGCAACTTTTTGTAGCAGGATAGTTTTGGGGGGTTTGCTGTCCTTGATCTGTTTGTATCTACTACTCTGTTAGGCTTACAAGCCTCTATACTGACCCAAAGAGAAAAAAAAAAAATCCAAGAGAAGCTAAATACAAAGTATTGTAGTGAGTAAATACAGACTCTTGAGTGTAGGGGTATTCACGATTTAATTAACTGAATTAAATTTTTATAATTATTTTTGAACTGAAATTTTTAGTTGCATAAAATTGAAAACTGTTCCTGAACTGAAAATTCAGTTAACTGAAGATTTCAGTTTAATTTCAATTAAATGTTCGGTTAACTAAATTTAGCAAAAAAAATTAAAATTATAATTTAAATATAAAAAAACTATTTTTCATATATATATATATATATATATATAATTATAAATATCATTATATATAAAAAATAAATAAGTAATTATTTGAGGTATACTAATATTTTATTAACATCTATTTGTTAATAAGTGTTGTATTAATAATATTTTTTCATATTTTTATAAATAAAAATAAAAAAAAATGTATATAATAGCATTTTAATTTGGTTCAGTTAACTTCAGTTTTCTAAAATCAAAGACTGAAACTGAACTGAAAATTTTAATTTTTATTCGGTTCGGTTAACTGATTATAAAATCGGTTCAATTAACTGAAAATTCAATTCAATTCAACTCAGTTTTCCCAATTAACTAAAATTTTCAATTTTTTTGAACACCCTTAATTGAGTGATTTCAAGTATAAATAAGTTTTGAATAGTTAGGTATATTGAGTATATTTTGTATATTTATTATTATTTCATTGTAAAATATTTTTTAATTGTTTTCTCGTACACATAGACTAATAGCCAAATCGCACAAATTCTGGTAATTTTGAGATTCATGCTTGCTATTATTTTTACCACAAACTATTATTTCACCAAATAATCCGTACAGATTTGAGAATCTAGTGAGTTCGTTCTCAACAGGAATCAATTCGGAACCAAAATATTCCCCTAAAATGATGCAGATATAGGAAGGAAATCGGACACCAGCACAGGAAAGTGTATTGGGTCACCCACGAAATTGCCTAACAAATCAGACAATTATGAAATCTCTTTTTTGAGGTTCTTTACTTGGAGGCGAACCCCCGGATGTAAGAAAAATTTAGTCCAGAGTTGTCTTTGGTCATTTGCTTAGATACCCATTTAGAGGACTATCCAGCATATAAGCGGCAGAAACAGAAAGTTGACTCTAATTTTTTTTTTTCCTTTTTTCGCCCTATTTGTGTGTGGATTTTGGTCCGGCTAAACTGCCGGACGGTGCAGCAGCGAACCAATGACTCCGAGACTGGGGACCGGCACGTCGATTGTTAATAATTGATTCGGTTCAAAACCATATTTGAGTGAGCAGACACATTCAAAGCGGAAGAAATTATTACCCAGTTTAGCTAGAAAGGCCATCCGATAGTTTAGATGATAATTTAATGTGTTTTTTTTTTATATATCTAAATTTGAGTTCTCTTCTTGATACATGCCTTAATAAATTGAAAATTTATGTTAAGAGCCAGTACTAAGATTCAGACTATTTAGGTTAAGGTCGGATGTGAAAGAGAAAGTCTACTTAAATTTATTAATATTTAGATGGTGTATCTACATCTATTGAAATAATTGACTAGTTAAAAGAGGTATGTTGAATACCTCTTTTTGGCAAAAAAAAAAAAAAAAAAAAGCTAGTGAGGGATTTAATTCGCAATCAAATTATGCGGCTAAATAACTAATAAGTACTCAAATTTTCAAAAGGGCAGGCTGTTGTTTTTTCTTTAATTTTTTCCTATTCAGTTTTCTTATCATTATTCCTATTCTTAAAGATGAAACACAATACGTGCGCCCAAACGCACTGGTTTTCACTCCAAAATTTTGCTGAACATGGCAACATTATTGCGCTGGAAATCCGTAATGTGGTACAATTTAGTAAAATTTACAACACAAAAGTAACATCTTCTTAAGTCATGCCCTTGCTAGTTTCAAACAGATTTTGTTCCTATTTTTCATGTATCATCTAAATGGACAATTTGCACACCAAATAATCTATAAAAAAAAAAGTAAAAATACCAAAACAGAATATTTGTTCACAAGAAATCGTCACTTTTAACTAGTTAACAGATTTACGTGGCCGCATAAATGATTAAAGTTTCATTACACGAGAGACAGTAAACTTGATGTGTCCTAGTTGTGGACCTATGTTTAACAAAAACGAGTTGAACAACCATTTATGTTCCTCATCATTAATTGTGATCATACCTCGAAAAATTAAAGATATGCAGACAATGTAACATATTTGAAATGATGTATTAGAGCTCATTCAAGGAACAAAATACTGGACAGGTTAGTGCCTTTCCAGTTTCCAGCCTCTTGTTATAAAATAGGCGCTGCATACCAAAATCTTGTCAGTCAGTGTCTTTCTGTAAGAAAACCTTGCACAAAGCCAAATTTCCCGTCACCCGCATGCATTTCATCATCCCAAGCGCACCCACAGGGGTACAATGGCTTTCGGTTCGTTGTCAGACATTACAAAACCCAAACAGCAAACAGCTCCATTCAGGAATCGAGAATGGATGATATAAGATCCTCTCTCCCACTCTACATAAACCTAAAGTCATGACATTTTGACGTTATACACAGGTGCCATAACGTCACAATGATTCTGACTTTAAGACACCTTCAAGAGCTCTCCTTGCTTTCACCAACAACATAACGACTTTTATTTGCATCCACGCCAGAGGAATGAAGTTGTTTTCTCCTTTTTACAAGATGTAATGCAGTATGCCGATCATCTTGAGCCTCCTTAAAATCAGGCTGCAGATGGTTATATATGTAGAAGACGGTGTTATAGACATATAGACAAAACACTTTATGCTCAACACAAAGATTGCATGCTCTTAAAAGCTAACTTCCAAAATGAATCTGCTATTTCAGAAGAAAATATTGTTTACGGCATCTTATTTCATAAAAGTAAGCAAACTCAGCAAAATTCCAACAAAAATGAGTAGGCAAAGTTTAAATCATCCAATGATGTCTGCCTTTTGAGAATCTTGTGCTCGTCGAGGGAAATAAGCCACAAAATCCTAAGAAACTACCAAATCATGTTCCAGACCCAAAGCCAAATACAATATGATCCCAAGGCCTCTGATAAGAAAGTACCTTTATCGCTAATGCTCTGTCAAAGCTTTCAATAGCACTATCAGGCTCCCCAAAGTTCAATTGAGCTCTACCAAGGGTGACCCATGCCTGATAATATCAGAAGTTGCACACAATAAATAAATAAATAAATAAAATAGGACATTAGCCAAAAGAAATACATTCTACGAGTTTTATTAAAATGCTTAAAGAACTGAAATAAGTCATGTATGTGAAATTAGATGGGACTTCCATTTAAACCACCTCAGACAACAAGAAGTCAACAAATGTTTTTACAAGGGCCACAACAAAAACATTAATGGATTAGGAAAACAAGTGTTACGGTCATAACTGCATTGGAAACAAAAAAATGATGGAGAGTAATTCCTCAACAAAAAATAACAATAAATGAAAGGCAAGATGAGTAGGTGTATATAAAAACACACAAAGTTGATCGCTTGAGTAGATGAAGTATTGCAGGAAACAATTTATGTTGACAATCCCACTTAACCTATAACTTAGGCTTAGTTGAGTTGGTTCCAGTTATTTGTACATAGAGACAGTCAAGATGGAGGAAACTTCTTCAAGAAAATATTCTTTGGATATCCTAAATGCGTATCTAGCCCTAGGCATCACATGAACCATTCAACTAACAAAAGCATCCAGATTATTTTCAAAACCTCATGGAGTTTGGCAGGAAATGTTTACAAGGAAGTACGAATTTAAAAACAACCCACAAGTTTGATATGTAATGATTCCTTGAATATTTGACGAACAAATCCATATAAAGAAGAAAGCAAATAATTAGACCATCAGACATGCAGATAATGTATATAGAAAAAGGACATGAATAAAGATCTTAGCATTTCCGTGCCTCAGCCCATGCAGGTTCCAGTTCAGTAGCTCCTATCAAGTGAAATCCAAAAATAAGTACATTAAGGATCTCAAAATTGTATCTTTCAAATAGACTGCACATGAAAAGGAAAGCATGAAACAGAGATGGAGTAAATCAAATAAATCATCAAAAAAAAAAAAAAAAAGAAACAGGGCTCATCAGATATGGGACACACGAGTTGCTGCCTTCAATGCACTCCATGCACCTCCTATTTCAAGTAAAACTTGTGCTTTCTGTTCATGCAAGACTGCACTTTCAGGCATCAAGATAAGGGCAGCCTCCCACTTCCCTAGCGCTTCTCGGTATTTTCCATCCTTTAAAAGAAACATACATTACAAACATTGAATATAAAAGATAATGAAACTAACATCACCACGTGATAATGCAACTATAGCAAAGTCATGCTTGTCAACCACTTGAAGCTTCTAAAATCATCTGCCTGAGCAATTCACCATATATATGGCAGAAGGTAGAAGATCATATGTCATGCATACTTATATGATTATATACGATTTCAATGACCGCACACGCAAGAGCACACCACAATCTATTCACAACCAAAATGGGGTGAATAAAAATTGACAACTAAATTTTGAGAAAAATGTAAAGGAAAACAAACATACTACCGAAGAGAAGAATTGCATATCGCGAAAGACCAGTTCCAGGCAAAAATGTAACTAACCGAAAACATAATCAGAAGAAAGATAATAAATACAAATTAAATAGCAGGAAAAAGAATAAAAATTGTGTGTTACCATTTAACAATTCAAAGTCCTGTCTAACACTACTCAATTTTCCTGAGAAGAAAAAGTTTACCAGAAAATTAAATTATAAAACCATCGCTTGGCTCATTCCCATTCAATCAATAACATTACCCAAGTGACAAAAGCTTCATGGATGCAACCAACATACACCAATCCACGATTACAACAAAAACAGATACCAGAAAAAGGGACGATATTCCCAATTAACCAACAATACCCAAAAAAAATAAGGCCACTGCTTGTCAGCCTTCATTGAGACAATGAACTTCCTTTTACAATCACAGTACATGGTGTCCACAAAAGAAGCAAAACAAAAGGAGAATCCAATCCCTCAGTAGATTAATACCTAAAAACTGGTACTCCAAAATAAAAAAATAAAAAAAAAAATTCCAAGACCCACCCATATGTGGCCACTCATCCAATACGTGAAGAAAGCCACAAAGTTGAAACCTTTACACCTAAATAAATTCATAGTAGGGGAAACCAAATCAAAGTGGCAGACAAAAGGGTTGGATTATCAAAGGGAATAATATAACTAAAAATACCTCGGCGAGCTTGTTTCCTTGGGATTGAAAGGACTCGGAGAGTTTTCTATTGGATTCTGAATCATGGGTTTCGTTAGCGGCAGCCGTTGGTAGCTTGTCATCATCGCTACTAGTAGCGTTCTTGAGGTTGTTCTCTGCGGTTTCTTGGTCTTCTTGATCAAAAGGTAGGTTTGGGTAGTTTGATATGGCTCCCAAAGGCCGCTTCTTGTTCTCTTTCTTTTTCCATGTAACTTTCATCTCTCTTTCTCTCTCTTGCTCGCTCGCTGCTGCTGGCTTTTTTTTTTTTTTTGCAGTTTCAGACTTGCAGGTGCTTTCCTGACAGGACTACATCATAATTCCATGAAACCTCCCAGCTTCGGGCCTTCAGCTGTGTTATTTGTTGTCGGTTAAACTAGTGTGTCTGTCCATCGGCCGACTTGTTTGGTTTTGGTCGACTTGTTAGGCCGAGTCGTTAAAACTATACTGGTCCAGTCCATTAAAAAAAACTCAGCCCAATTCCTTTCTGGTCCATTTACGAAATATTACGAGTAATAATGCTAAAATACGCCTAGACCAAAAAAAATAAAAAAGCTAAAATATGCCAAAACCAAGATAAATTTGCAAAAAACCAAAAAAAAAAAAAAAGCTAAAATATTCGAAGCCGAAGGAAACTCTGGTGGAGGCCTGCAGTGATCCTGGCGTTTTTCCTTTTTGGTCCATTTCTGGAATATTATGAGTAATAATGCTAAAATATGACTTCCCTTCCTTAATTGTGTTGCAAACTGGTCAGCGAATTCTGCTTTTCCGCTCAATTGGGGTCTTCATATGTTCTATCAGCCCAGGAGAGGAGTGCGCCACCTCCTGCAAGATACAATATTTAATGTGTAACTTGCTTTTAGCTTAGGCTTTGGCCTCTATAATTACCCACATATATATATATATATATATATATGACTATTATCACTTCAATTTTTTTATTTTTCAGATTAAAACATGATAAAATATGACTAAGTTTAAACTCTTGGACTTTAATATGAAATTTAAAAAAAAAAAAATACTTATGTTGCATAAATTATCGTTAAATAAACTTACAAATGAAAAAAAAAAGGAAAGAAAAAAAAAGCTAAAATACGTGTACCAAAATATTTGTACTCAATTTTCTCCCACATCAACTTGGCAGACTTTTCGACGACTTGTATGGTTGTTTTGCTATTCGGGTAGTCATGATCATGATTGTATGCCGCATGCGTAAACTTGTTTAAAAATGATTATAGTTATTTACTCAGAGTATTGGCACAAATACTCTATTTTCAGGTAATCCAATCTCCGATCGCTATCATGTACCGCTTCTTGATAAGTTGCATCGAGAGTGATTCTGAGTTGGTACTGCATTCTGTGCAGCTTGTCGGTCCTTAGTAGCCGTTTTCTTCAGATCTTGGTGTCTGGTTGTTGTTTTTGCATCTATTATCTAGTTGCCTTGTTTGGTTTGGTTTGCTCTCGATCTTGGTCTTCGTTTGTCCTCTAGTCGACGCTCCGACGAGTTTGCTTTCTCCCTCACCGTCCTCGGCCGCCTCCGGGGACGGGGTGTCGATGGGGGAGGCTTTTGTTTTTTGTGTTTGGGCGGGCCTTGTACAGTGACGGTGCTTTTTGGTGGTCTAGCGGTCCTGGTAGTCCGTAGTCTCTCAGGGTTGAGGGTCCTACAAGTGTGCGCATCTCCAGGTTGTTGTTTCCGTCTGTTCCTTACTGCTCCGGTGGATTCGAGGGAGTGTTAGGCAGCTATGTCTGCTGTTGTAGCCTTTGGCGAGTTGTTGCCTTTGGCAGTGGGGCTCTCACCGGTCTGCGCCAATGCCGACCGATCCTGTTTGCACGGCGGGTCGTGAAGCCGATTCGGGCCGAGTCAGCCTTTCGGCCTATGGGCCATCCTGTAGCTGGGCTTTGGGCCTGGTCTGTTGCAAGCTTAGTTGTGTTCTGTGTTGAGGCCTTCCTCTTTGGGTTTGTGGGCTGTTTATGGTTGTTTTGAACTGTTTATCTATGTACTGGATTTTTGGGTCTTCCCTTTTTACTGTTGGTTTCTAATATATAAATTTATTTTTTATTTGGCTAAAAAAATAAAATAAATAAAAAAAAAACTCTATTTTCAGAGTCCCCTGTGGATGATGGTCTAGCCTACACATAAGCACAAGGGTGCCAAAGAAGAGGAATTTTCTGATGGTCTCTTAATCTCCATTATATAGTTATCTTTTAAATAATATTAAAATAATTATTTAATTTATTTAATAATATTTAATAAATTATTTATTTTTAATATTTAATTATTTAATATATTATATATATAATTTTAATTTCAGAATAATCTCATCTAAATAATTCTTTCTTTCAAATATTTCGAGTTTTCAACAGGCATCATCATCAGAATGTGGGGTTCCTCTGGAAGGCAAAGGCCACCATTAAGCGGTGCTGTGGAAAGTGGTCCAGGTTTGTTCTTTAGGCAAAATTCTTGGTTGCACTGACTCACTTGCTTTGTCGTATTTCCGTACGTCAGATCAGATTCTCCGTCCACTTCCCCTGAGTCAAAAGGCCAAAGGCATTAAAAAAAAAAAAAAATTCACTCCTAAACTAAAAAAATAACGCGCATTTATCTGTGATGTATACAAAAATTTACCTGTAAATTAATAAAAATTCATTTGTTTAAAAATTAAAAAACTTAATTATTAATTTTTATAAGTAATATATGAATAATAAAATTGATATTGAAACTTATTTACAGAGTTAGATTTGACAAAACTAAATAATAATAAAATTCTGACTAAAATATAAATTTAAATAAAAAAATACATCTAAATAAAATTATAAATAATATAATATTTAATTTAATAAAATATAAAATATAATAATAAATATAAAATATTAATAAATTCTTAAATAATAATATTTTTTCTTTATTCGTCATCACCACGTCATATCTTCAAGAGAAGCCATTCCGAATTCAAAAGAATATATATATATACATCCTATCATTATGTTCAACGCAATGAAGTTCATTGAATGAAGCCAAACTAGGCTTCTGCTAGTCATCTTCGACCTTTTTTTGTGAGTCAAGAGTCAAAGACCCCATGATGCACAATTTTTTTTTTATTTTTGATTTGAATGGAGGCCGAAGCCGATGGATTAAAAAAAGTCTTACTGGATAACTGTACAGGGTCATAAGACTTCTATTACAGCCTGCTCAATTTTTTTTTTTTTTTTTAGACTTTTGGAATGGGCCGGTTTCTCTCCATTGGCAAATAATTTTGAACCGACAGCTCAAGTTACCCGGAAATGGACCGCGCTCGTGGGGCATCTGTGTTTTTGCCCCCCGTTGTAATTAAGAACTAAGTAAGTGGCAATGATTTCCAGGCAGTGTCGACAAGCCAAGCAATCGCTTCTTAAAACAAGGATTTTTTTTGGATCACAATTTACAGTAAAGGGTTTTATTTTTTGATGACGCCTCTTCATGACAAAAACCCATAATATAAAATTGTCTATTTACCGTGTGCTGCACAAAACAGAGGAATTTATTTTTGCTATATATAATTCAAATAGCCAGGAGTTATTGATCCAAAGGAAAAAAGGACGAGATTGAGTGGGAAGATAAAAAATGAACAACTCCAATTGTCTGGCCGGAAAAAATTAGTGGACGGAGGAGAAAAAGGGGATGAAATAATATACTTCAAGTTACTGTCTTTAAATAAAATAATATAACTTTTTTTCAAGTTATTTTTCACATCAAAAAAAACCTTTCCCTGTTGTTCCCTACAAATTCCCGGTAAATAATTTGTATTTATGTGCTGGATTCCTCTACAATAGATGTCCCACCAGGATTTGTGTTTTTGTAAATAATTTGTACTTTTCCCCATGTCCACTTAGATTAGAGGTTTTCGCTTCAATTGCCCTTTGATTCGTTAAGAAAAAGGAAGAGCCTTGGTCCAATGTTGTTTTTGTAATGAAGAGGTCGAAACAACCTCCAATCTTCCTTTCCTCTGCAGGTTCTCTTGGAATGTGTGGTGTGGTGCTGCAAGATGGATGGGATTATGTTGGTGCACACCTCATAACTTGGTTGATCTTTTTAATCAATTGACTGGATTATTGAATGGTAAAACTTCAAAGAAGGTCTGGACAAGTCTCTTCTTTACTATTGTTTGGACCATTTGGCTAGAAAGAAATAAGAAAATTTTCAAAGCAAAGGAGGTTAAATGGTTTGTTTTACTTGATATCATACTTAATAGAATTTATTTGTGGCTTAAGGCTTCATTATTGGACCTTCTGTGTCGAGTTCAAACGCTCCTAATGTCCGCTGTTGTTTTAAGGAGCTGAATTTGTACTTATGCCTATGTATTTCTTGCTCTGTGGCTTTTAACTTTTTTTGGGGCCTTTAAATTGATTTCCAGTATTTAGTCATTTTTATTGTGTATTTTTTCTTCTTAACAAAATTAGTTTCAACTGGCTTATCAAATAAAAAAATAAAAAGGAAAGATCTGTGCATCAGACTTAATTAGACTCCACCGTCTATCCGAAAGATGCCAATTTATTTGCACCATGATCAACCCTAACTATAGCCAAGTTTCCATTATGCCTTCTTTTTGTTTTTTGGTCTATTATGCCTTCTTTTTTACCTTCGACGTACCTGTATGCATATTAATTACACACAAGCCTGAAAGTTCGCTTTTCATGTATTACTCAAATCAATGAAAATTCTTAAAACATAGTCGAAGGACTAATCTAGATAAGGAACCATCATATAAGCTTCGATATATTGCCATGTTTAATTTATTAATTCACAAGTTTAAATGTTAATTAAACACGCTTGAAAATTATACTTTCTAGTTAACATTAGTGGATTGTCAAAAGCGAATAATAGAAGACGTAAGCAAGTCTGAGGGGTCGTTGTTGTCGAAATAGCGAAGACTTCTCCTTGGGTGGCTCACTTTCAAACCTGTTCTTCTCGTGTGTACATAAATTTGATTACGACCACAAGATCTCGCATTAGGTAATTAACTTCTCTTGTGCTATGCCTTTCAAAACCAAGAGAGAGACAGTTATATGCTAACAGACAAGCGTAGTCATGGTTGTTCCCTTCCTCTAATGTTTAATTTTATATTATGACTAATTAGACCGATTCTTAATAGAATGCAGGCCAGACTACTAAGAGAGGAAGGAGTTGAACTGGGTCTCGTGACCTACAAGATAGAACACAGCTAAAAAATGCATAATCGATATATATAATTCAAACCAACAATTAATAATTATTCAGTCTACTCGAATAGGTATCTACTAATTGATTATTGTTGTCATTTTTTTTTTAACAAAAAGAAATGACTTATAAATATATTGATCATCGCAATTGTATAATAAAACTATTTAACATCTTCTATCACCTAAACATAATTAAAACTGAACGAGCTTATTCTATGTCTGGCTGCTGCGATGTTAATAAATTTAGACCCACCCCAACACCGTATTCTCCCTCATGAATAAATTCCAGTTTATTAAGAAATATGGATAAGTGAAAAAACTCGAACTATGGTAAATGGGCAAACAAGCACACTAACTGACCAACCAAACTATCCTCTCACAGGCTATTGTTGACATCTTTTTGGGCAATGAATGATTTGTCGATTGCGTTTAGGAACCATTAGAGTTGTCTTGTCACTAAGATTGTCAAAATCTCAGATCATGAATTCTTACGATCTTACGATTATATATGAAATTAACGATTTAGATGAAGATATAATCTTTTTAAAATGAGATCTTAGTAAAATCTCAATTTAAATCATAAAATTGGTAGGATCATGATTCTATTTTTTGACCATCATTTTTTTATAATAGGTTTTTCAGTTATAATTAATCTTTTTTTATAATAAAAAAATTATAAAGATATGTTTTGATCTAAATTTAAATACTTAATATCAATAAGTAAGTAATTAAATACAAAAAAATCTCTAATTTAGAAAAAAAAATTATTCTCCAATAATTATAAAGAGAAATAAAGTTATTTTTCTCTTATAAAAAAATAAATTTATTGTAATTCTTCTCATTTTTATTGAATTAATATATGTAAAATACTTAATTATGAGTTATATATAATTAAGATTAATTAATTTTTATTTTATTATTATTATTAATAAAATCTTACGATTCTATAATCTTATTTTATAATTTAATTCTAATATTTTAAATCAATTTTAAGTAGGATCTCACTTTTGAGAAATTTCCCGTAAACGATCGTTCCTTTTTTAAGAGTTTAGACTATTTGTTTTTGTTTGATCTTTTGTCTTTTGTATCTTTTCCTTTGTCTTTTGTTTTTTCGTTTTTTTCTATCACACCAAGTTACACGCTACATAATTCCACTAGTTTAAACTTTTTTTTTTTTTTTTTTGATCTTTTGTGTTTTATCTAATATTATTAAAATTAGACCGGTTATGAAATTAAAAATATTAGTGGGTTAAAGTTCAACCGGTTGAATTAGTATTTAAACCGATATTTAATAATATATATATTTATAAAAAGTAATTAAAAAAATAATATTTATAGATAGTGATTAAATATTAATTTTTTTAATTTTAAAGATTAAATTGAAAGTTTTAATCAAATGTAGAACTAAATTAAAATTTTAATTAAAATTATAACTTGAATTGTAATTTAAATAAAATTTAAGGTCAAATTATAATTTAAAATTTTTTGATTTGACTTGAACTGGTCCAACCGGTCAGATTTTGTACCAATTTTTACTGATTTTGACCGGTCCGGTCACTCCACCATTTTTAGGCCTAGAGCGGACTGGACTTATGACTGGTCATTAGTCTAACCAGTTGAATCAGTCAGTTCAGTCCGATCTTGTTAACACTAGTTTTGTCTTTTGCTTTTTTTTTTTGTTTTTTTTCATTACATTAAGGGTTATTTGGGTTAACTGTTGAATGTTACTGTTACTGATTGCTACTACTGATTACTGATTCTTACTTGCTGTTACTGATTACTGATAAATTAATAAAATATTTGGTTAATTTTATACTTGTTGTTACTTTTGAATTATAAAATATCTAATTTAGACATATAATTTGTGTAGATATATCATATTAAAAATTTTATTTATTAAGAAAATAAATAGAATCAAATAATAATACTAAAAAATTTACCAAACACTTATCTTCTTACTTTTTTTAAAATAAAATGTAAATACACCATTTTAAAAATTAATCACCCCTTAAAGTTACACGCTACATCATTCCACTTTTTTGCATCCACATTGTTGATTAACAGTTTCATCATATAACCAAAAAAAAGAAAACAGCTTCATCAAAAATATTTATTATCAGCGCTACATCAAAAATATTTATTATCAGCCACGTAATGAAAAAATTTACTCTGGCAATCTGGGAAAGTTTGTAACTTTGGTTGCCCCTTAAATGGAAATGATTCGGGTATTTACATCCCTGTCCTGTTTTAATAGTGCAAGGATACCTTAATGATGGTAATTAATCAAAGAGCAAACATTCAATCCGTCACCCGGCAATTGTGTCTGTCTCCTGAATAAAATAAAAGCATCGATCCCTGAATTTAACAAGGCAAACATTAACATCGGTTTTTTTTTTTAGACTGGGGGAATATGGTACAGTGACAATATACAATCAATATTCATGTATAATTATTTTAATAAGCGTGTTAACATCAGTGATTATGAATTAAATATGTCCATGAAAAATATATTGGTGTGCACACTTTTTAGGAAAAAAAATATTAAACATAAAATATGTAACTATTGATTAAAATAAATACCTATGAGTTAAAAAAGTTATGCAACTTTCGATTTATGTCTTTGCGTGTCAAACCTTTTCTCCCTAACACAGCTCACCCCTAAAAACTAAAGGCACACAGGACACGCCAGATTATTGCCTCTCCGCTTAGAGCGCAGTTATCCGCAGAAAGTAACCGCACGGGTTGGTAAAAAAAAAAAAAACTGGACGGGGTAATTGATCATTTCACTTTTTTTTTTCTTAGATTTATTACACATTAAATTTAAACTTATTTTACATTAACTTCAATGAAAACTTGTTGCGCATCAATTTTAAGCTCTACAGTCTACCCTGGCGTGGGTTTCAGGCTATGTCCGGCACATTGTCGTTCCTCTTTATGGTTGGGTATCGTTATTCTTAGTTAGGAAGCTATTGACTATGGTCAACAAAGTGAGCTTTGTCTTTAATTTGACCAAAAAAAAAAGCTCTGTTCTTAATTTTAGTTTTGTGTAGGGGAATATGGTCGTTCGTTCTGTCTTAAGCCCTTTAAAAAGAGCCCAAATGCCCAATCCCTACTAAGCAGTAAAATATTCCAGAAAGAGAGAGAGGGAGGGTCAGAACAAAACAGAAATGGAGGTGAAGCAGCAGAGGCAGAGCATGAGGCAGCCACCTTTCAAACCCAAAACTGGAAGTGTATTTCCCAAGAAAAAGAAATTAGTGAAGAGAATGGTGCTTGAATTCTTACTCCAATCCTTCGCTTCTCTCTGCTCTTCTTCTTCTTCTTCTTCTTGTTTCGCTTCTTCGCCTGGAGCTAATTCTTATCTACCCGGCAAGGCTGGCTGCTGTAACATGCAGATCACCAAATCCACCAAAGTATCAAATTCCGAATGATTCTCTCTTTCTCTCTCTCTCTTTCTCTCTTTGTTTTTTTTTTTCCCCTTCTACGTCTACGTTGTTCATTGTTTATCGTTTGTGCTCTAAAAAAGTGCGTTTTTTTTGTAATGATTTATCTTGTAGTCGCTGGCCCATAAATCAAGCGCATTGTTAATTTCTTTCAGGATTCGGATGTGCATGATCATAAGGATATGTGGTGATCTTCCTCTTGTTTTTTTTTTTTTTTTTAATAATTTTTTGGTTTTGTCATTGTTTAGCAGTTTGTCATTGCAATAGCCGTCCCACCGGACCGCCAATTAAATTGTCCGAACAACGGCAGAGCTATCACACGGTGCAGGGGACAGTCCAGCGGTTAACTAGACCCGATTCGTCTCCGTCCGACAACTAGTCACCCTGAACTACCCAGCAGTTCCATCGGCTATTTTAGTCGTTAGGATGCTTAAGTAATCGTCCGGCGGCGAAGACCCAGTTGGCGAAATTTGGCTACTTTAATACTTCATTGTTTCGGGCAAGTGAGAATAGAATTTGTAGTTCGACCCGCACCCAGTTGGATCCCAAACAGCATTAAGTAGTTCGTTCTTAATAGGTTCTTAATAGGTATAAGTAAATACGTAATTTATTTAATAACATTTTATTTTCAATTTTTGTTAAAAATACAATCATCAACAATACATATTAAGGTTATGTTTTCTAGAAAATCCTATTATTTAAATCATCCAATGACGTCTGCCTTTTGAGAATCTTGTGCTCGTCAAGGGAAATAAGCCACAAGATCTTAAGAAACTACCAAATGCATGTTCCAGACCCAAAGCCAAATACAATATGATCCCAAGGCCTCTGATACGAAAGTACCTTTATCGCTAATGCTCTGTCAAAGCTTTCAATAGCACTATCAGGCTCCCCAAAGTTCAATTGAGCTCTACCAA
Organism: Carallia brachiata; assembly: GCA_021464245.1. Classification (NCBI taxonomy): domain Eukaryota; kingdom Viridiplantae; phylum Streptophyta; class Magnoliopsida; order Malpighiales; family Rhizophoraceae; genus Carallia; species Carallia brachiata. Next base: position 1,506,102 of record JADCRB010000043.1, read on the forward strand.
GGGTGACCCATGCCTGATAATATCAGAAGTTGCACACAGAAAAAATAAAAAAATAAAAAAATAAAACAGGACATTAGCCAAAAGAAATACATAGGACGAGTTTTATTAAAATGCTTGAAGAACTCAAACAAGTCATGTATGTGAAATTAGATGGGACTTCCATTTAAACCACCTCAGACAACAAAAAGTCAACAAATGTTTTTACAAGGGCCACAGCAAAAAAATTAATGGATTAGGAAAACAAGTGTTACGGTCATAACTGCATTGGAAACAAACAAAGATGGAGAGTAATTCCTCAACAAAAAAACAATAAATGAAAGGCATGATGAGTAGGTACATGTAAAAATACACAAAGTTGATCGCCTGGGTAGATGCAGCATGAGGGAAACAATTTATGCAGACAATCCCAGTTAACCTAGACCTTAGGCTTAGTTGAGCCGGTTCCAGTTATTTGTACATAGAGACGGTCAAGAAGGAGGAAACATCCTCAACAAAATATTCTTTGGATATCCTAAATGCGTATCTAGCCCTAGCCATCACATGAACCATTCAACTAACAAATGAATCCAGATTATTTTCAAAACCTCATGGAGTTTGGCAGGAAATGTTATACAGGGAAGTATGAATTTGAAAACAACCCACAAGTTTGATTTGTAATGATTGCCGAAATATTTGATGAACAATTCCATATAAAGAAGAAAGCAAATAATTAGACCATCAGACATGCAGATAATGTATATAGAAAAAGGACATGAATAAAGATCTTAGCATTTCTGTACCTCAGCCCATGCAGGTTCCAGTTCAGTAGCTCCTATCAAGTGAAATCCAAAAATAAGTACATTAAGGATCTCAAAATTGTATCTTTCAAATAGACTACATGAAAAGGAAAGCATGAAACAGAGATGGAGTAAATCAAATAAATCATCCCAAAAAAAAAAAGGAGGAAAGAAACAGAGCTGATCAAATAGGGACACACGAGTTGCTGCCTTCAATGCACTTCATGCATCTCCTATTTCAAGTAAAACTTGTGCTTTCTGTTCATGCAAGACTGCACTTTCAGGCATCAAGATAAGGGCAGCCTCCCACTTCCCTAGCGCTTCTCCGTATTTTCCATCCTTAAAAAGAAACATATGTTAAAAACATTGAATATAAAAAATAAAACTAACACACCAGTGATAATGCAACCATAGCAAAGTCATGCTTGTCAACCATTGAAGCTTCTAAAATCATCTGCCTGAGCAATTCACTATATACATAGCAGAAGGTAGAAGATCACATGTCATGCATACTTATATGATTATATACGCTTTCAATGACCACAGACACAAGAGAACACTACAATCTACACACAACCAAATGGGGTGAATAAAAATTGACAACTAAATTTTGAGAAAAATGTCAAGGAAAACAAACATACTACTGAAGTGAAGAATTGCATATCGCAAAAGACCAGTTCCAGGCAAAAATGTAACTAACCAAAACCATAATCAGAAGAAAGATAATAAATACAAATTAAATAGCAGGAAAAAGAAAAAAAAAATGTGTGTTACCATTTAACAATTCAAAGTCCTGGCTAACACTACTCAATTTTCCTGAGAAGAAAAAATTTACCAGAAAATTAAATTAAAAAACCATTGCTTGGCTCATTCCCATTCAATCAATAACATTACCCAGGTGACAAAAGCTTCATGGATGCAACCAATATACACCAATCCACGATTACAATAAAAACAGATACCAGGAAAAAGGACATGTCATATTCCCAATTAACCAACAATACAAACCAAAAAAAAAAAAAGGCCACTGCTTGTCAGCCTTCATTGAGACAATGAACTTCCTTTTACAATCACAGTACATGGTGTTTACATAAGACACAAAACAAAAGGAGAATCCAACCCCTCAGTAAATTAATAACTAAAAACTGGTACTCCAAAATTAAAAAAAAAAAAAAAAATTCCCAAGAGCCACACATATGTGGCCACTCATCCAATAAATGAAGAAAGCCACAAAGTTGAAACCTTTACACCCAAAAAAATTCATAAAAGGGGAAACCAAATCAAAATGCAGAGAAAAGGGTTGGAATATCAAAGGAAATAATATAACTAAAAATACCTCGGCGAGCTTGTTTCCTTGGGATTGAAAGGACTCGGCGAGTTTTCTATTGCATTCTGAATCATGGGTTTCGTTAGAGGCAGCCGTTGGTGGCTTGTCATCATCACTACTAGTAGCGTTCTTGAGGTTGTTCTCTGCGGTTTCTTGGTCTTCTTGATCAAAAGGTAGGTTTGGGTAGTTTGATATCGCTCCCAAGGGCCGCTTCTTGTTCTCTTTCTTCTTCCATGTAATTTTTATCTCTCTCTCTCTCTCTCTCTCTCTCTATCGCTACTGCTGTTTTTTTTTTTTCCTTTTTTTTTTTTAGTTGCAAACTTGCAGTTCCTTCCCTGACAGGACAGCATCACAATTCCATCCTCCCAGCTTCGGGGCCTTCGGCCTTTTTGTTTGTAGTCAGTTAAACTACTGTGTCTGTCCATAGGCCGACTTATTAAAACTATACCGGTCCAGTCCATAGAGAAAAACTCAGCCCAATTCCTTTCTGGCCCATTTCGGAAATATTATAAGAAATAATGCTACTAAAAAAAAAAAAAAACTGGGCCGGGCCTTTGATTTGATGCCTACCCTCGACAAGTTATTATTGACTTGCTTCGAGAGTGCACTAATCCATTTAACGTGCAGACTAGGTTGTTGCAGCCCAAGAGAAGAGATGTCATGCTTATTGGTTGGCAGATCCCACGGGTGACATGGTTAAACTGAATACTAATGGTGCTTCTCACGGAAATCCGGGCTTAGCTTGTGCTGGGGGTGTTATTCGAGATCACCGTGCTTCGTGGATTGTCGGATTTGCATGCAATATTGGCTTTTGCTCTGCGTTTGTTGCGGAGTTATGGGGCATATACACAGGCTTGGACATCGCGTGGAATTATGGTTTTTGAGATATTTGGCTTGAGATGGATTCCCAACTTGCACTTTATTGTCTGTGGCAGGGTGCGCTGGTAACCCATATTTATGCAAATTTTATTCAGAACTATCGTGATTTGTTACGGTGTGAGTGGCGCATTCAAGGGACTCGTGTATAGAGAGGGAAATGGGGGTGCCGATTAGTTAGCTTTATTTGCCTTTACTCTCCAAGGGTGTGCATGTTTTTCACTCTCCTCCCTCTCGAATGTTGCAGTTGATCCAACAGGATCTTGTAGGGGTTCATTGGCCCCGCTTTATTAACTTATAATACTTATTTGACTCTATTGTTTAGAGTTCCAGTTTGACAAAAAAAAATAAATAAATAAAATGCGACTGCAGGGCTACTTTTTTTTTTTTATATAAGAAAATTAAACTACCAGTCCCAATGAACTGGAAAAAAAAAAAACTAAAATATGACTATGGACCAAAAAAAAAAAAAAAAAAGGGCTAAAATGTCACTTCCCTTCCCTATAATTGTGTTGCAGGCTGGTCAGCGAATGCTGCTTCTCCGCTCAATTGGGTTCTTCACATCAAATATTTTTAAATTTTCGACAGGCATCATCATCGTTCATGTGTTTGGTCAAAAAAATCGTCATTCATGTGTGATATGTCCTTTTCAAAATCTCGAATGTGGGGCTCCTCTGGATGGCGAAGGCCACTATTAAGCGGTCAATTAAAAATTAGTCCAGGTTTGTTCTCCGGGCAAGACTTTGGCTGCACTGATTCACTTGCTTTGTCGTATTTCCGTACATCAGCTTAGATTCTCCTTCCACTTCTTCAAAGTCAAAAGGCCAAAGCCCACGTCATATCTCTAAGAGGAACCATTCTGTATCAAAAGAAGAATAAAATATATATATATACGCCTATCGTTATCTTCAACGCAATGAAGTTCATTGAATGAAGCCAAACTAGGCTTCTGCTAGTCATCTTCGACAATTTTTGTGGGTCAAGAGTCAAAGGCCCCATCATGCACAACTTTTGTTTCCCTAGACAAAGGTAATGAGACTTTTGGAATGGGCCGGTTTCTTCCCATTGGCAAATAATTGTGAACCGACAGCTCAAGTTACTCGGAAATGGACCGCGCTCATGGGGCATCTGTGTTTTTGCCCCCGTTGTAATTAAGAATAAGTAATTCGTATTCGTACTGAAAATTAGAATCAAACGAGCTTTTACCTTTTTGTTCCACACAAGATTTCTGTTCTCGTTGAGTGGCAACGATTTTCAGATAGTGTCCACAAGCCGAGCAATCGCTTCTTAAAACAAGGATTTGTTTTCGATCACAATTTACAGTAAAGGGTTTTATTTTTTGATGACGCCTCTTCTTGACAAAAACCCATACAATAAAATTGTCTATTTACCGTGTGATGCTCAAAACAGAGGAATCAATTTTTGCTATATAAATCATCTCCAACAAATAGTTTTTTGCTATATATATAATTCAAATAGCCAGGAGTTATTGATCCAGAGGAAAAAAGGACAAGATTTGAGTAGAAAGATAAAAAATGAACAACTCCTATTGTCTGGTCGGAAAAACGGGACGAAAATGGATTCAGTACTCTAGGTTACTGTCTTTAAATAAAATAAAATAATTTTTTTTAAGGTATTTTTCACATAAAATTTTTTTTTCCCTGTTGTCCCCTACAAATTCCCGGTAAATAATTTGTATTTATGTGCTGGATTCCTCCACAATAGATGTCCCACCAGGATTTGTATTTTTGTAAATAATTTGTATTTTTTCCCATGTCCACTTAGATTAGATTTTCACTTAAATTGCCCTTTGATTCGCAGGTATCAGATTTGGATGCCGATTATTTGGAAATAAAAAATTTTATACTCACCACTTGAAAACACATGATGACCAAGTTTCAAACTTATACAATATTTAATTCGTTAAGAAAAAGGAAGAGCCTTGGTCCAATGTTGTTTTCGGAATGAAGAGGTTGAAACAACTTCCCATCTTCTTTTTCTCCGCAGGTTCTCTTGGAATGTGTGGTGTGCCGCCGCAAGATGGATGGGACTAATGTTGGTGCACTCCTCATAACTTGGTTACTCTTTTTAATCAATGGATTGGATTATTGAATGGTAAAGCTTCAAAGAAGGTTTGGACATGTCTCTTCTTTGTCATTGTTTGGACCATTTGGCTAGAAAGAAATAAGAAAATCTTCAAGGTAGAAGAGGTTGAATGATTTGTTTTAGTCGATGTCATATTTAACAGAGTTTATTTGTAGCTTAAGGTTTCATCAGTGGACCTTTTGTGTCAAGCTCAAATGCTCTTAATATCTGTTGTTGCTTTATTCTTGCTCTGTAGCTCTTAACTTTTTTTGGGGCCTTACAACGATCTCCAGTTTTTGATCCCTTTTTATTGTATATTTTTTCGTCTTAATAAAATTAGTGTCAACTGGCTTATCAGATTAAAACAAAAAAAAGGAAAGATCTGTGCATCAGACTCAATTAGACTCCACCGTCCATCCAAAAGATACCAATTTATTTGCACCATGATCAACCCTAATTATAGCCAAGTTTCCATTATGCCTTTTTTTGTTTTTTGGCCTATCATGCCTTTTTTTTTTACCTTCTATGTACGTATATGCATATTAATTACACACAAGCCTGAAAGTTCGCTTTTCATGTATTACTCAAATCAATGAAAATTCTTAAAACATAGTCGAAGTACTAATCTAGATAAGGAACCATCATATAAGCTTCGATATATTGCCATGTTTAATTTATTAATTCACAAGTTTTGATGTTAATTAAACACGCTTGAAAACTATACTTTCTAGTTAAGATTAGTCGATTGTCAAAAGCGAATAATAATAGAGGACGTAAGCATGTGTGAGGGGCGAAGACTCCTCCTTAGGTGGCTCACTTTCAAACCTGTTCTTCTCGTGCGTACATAAATTTGATTACGACCACAAGATATCGCATTAGGTAGTTAACTTCTCTTGTGCTATTCCTTTCAAATCCAAAAGAGAGACCGTAATATGCTAATAGACGAGCGTAGTCATGGTTGTTCCATTCCTTTAATGTTTATTTTTATATTATGATTGACCGGACCGATTCTGAATGAAATGCAAGTCAAACTATCAAGAGAGTAAGGAGTTGGACTAGATCTTGTGACCTATAAGATAAAAAACGATTAGAAAATGCTTAATCAATATATATAATTTGAACCAACAATTAATAATTATTTAGTTTACTCGAATAAGTATCCACTAATTGATCATTGTTGTCTTTTTTTTTTCCAACAAAAAGAAGTGCATCATAAATATATTGATTATGTCGAAACTAAGAGTCATCTATTAATATCCTCGTTTAATTTCATCCACCACCTATATACTATTAAAACTGAATGGACTTATCTCACATTTAACTACGATGTTAATAAATTTAGATCCCTAACACTGTACTCTCTCTCATTAGTAAATTCCAGCTTATTAAGGAACATGCGTAAGTGGAAAAACTCAACAATGGTGAAAGGGCAAATAAGCACACTATCTCACCGATGAAACTATTCTCTCCCATGCTATTGCTGACATCTTTTTTGGGTAATGAATGATTTGTCATTTGCGTTTAGGGACCAATAGAGTTGTCTCGTAACTAAAGTTATTAAAATTCTGATTTGAATTATGAAATTTTATGATTTTACGATTATACATGAAATTAATAGTTTAGATATTAGTAAGATCTTTTTAAAATAAAATTTTTGTAGAGTCTCAATCTAAATAATAAAATTAGTGGAATCTTGATCCAATTTTACAATCCTTATTACTTTTATTATAGGCTTTTAAGTCATAACTAATCTTATTTATAATAAAAAAATAATAAAGATATGTTTTTATTTAAATTTAAATACTAAATATCAATAAATAAGTAATTAAATATAAAAAATTCTAATTTAGAAAAAAAAAATTTTAACGACTATAAAGGGAGATAAGGTTATTTTTTCTTATTAAAGAATAAGTTTATTGTGATTCTTCTCATTTTTATTGAGTTAATATGTGTAAAATATTTAATTATGAGTTATATATAAATAAAATTAATTAATTTTTATTTTTTTATATTTAATAAAATCTTAAAATTTTATGATCTTAATTTACGCTTTAATTCTAATATTTCAATTCGGTCATAAATAAGTTCTCAATTTTGAGAACCTTGATCGTACACGATCTTTCCTTTTCAAGAGTTTAAACTGTTTGTTTTTTTCCATTACACCAAGTTACACGCTGCATAATTCCACTGGTTTAAACTATTCGTTTTTCTTGGATGTTTTGTCTTTTGTGTCTTGTCTTTTGTCTTTTGTTGTTTTGTTTTTTTTTTTCATTACACCAAGTTACACGCTACATAATTCCACTTTTTGCATCCACATTGTTAATTAACAGCTTCATGATCTGACCCCCAAAAAAAAAAAAAAAAACAGCTTCATCAAAAGTATTTGTTATCAGCGCTACATCAAAAATATTTATTATAAGCCATGTAATAAAAAAATATACTCATAACAATCTGGGAAAGTTTGTAACTTTGGTTGCCCCTTAAATGGAAATGATTCGGGTATTTACATCCCTGTCCTGTTTTAATAGTGCAAGGATACCTTAATGATGGTAATTAATCATATAGCAAACATTCAATCCGGCACCCGGCAGTTGTGTCTGTCTCATGAATAAAATAAAAGCATCGATCCCTGAATTTGACAAGGAAAACATTAACATCGGTTTTTTTTTTTTAGACAGGGGGAATATGGTACAGTGACAATATACAATCAATATTCATGTATAATTATTTTAATAAGCGTGTTAACATCAGTGATTATGAATTAAATATGTCCATGAAAAATATATAGGTGTATCCACTTTTTAGGAAAAAAATATTAAGTATAAAATATGTAACTATTGATTAAAATAAGGAAAAGGTAATTTGACTGTAAAGTTAAGTAGTTGTCAGTATATGACGTGTTAGGTAAAATATATAATACAGAATTCAAAATATATAATTCCTGACAATAAAATATATGACATGTTAAATTAAAATATACAACATGATATATTAATTTTTTTTTCTTTCTAATTATAATAAAAAAAAGCAAGAATTTCATTATTTAGTTAGAAAATTACGGAAACTACTTAACTAATAGCTACCTAGTGGTGTCCTTAAAATAAATACCTAGGAGCTAAAAAAGTTATGCAACTTTGGATTTATGTCTTCGCGTGCCAAACCTTTGTTGCTAACGGAGCTTACCCTTAAAAGCTAAAGGCACACAGGACTTGCCAGATTATTGCCTCTCCTTTTACATTGCAGATATCCAGATAAAGTAACTGGACAGGGTAATTGGTCATTTCATTTTTTTTTCTTATATTTATTACACCTTAAATTTCAACTTATTTTACATTAACTTTAATTAAAACTTGTTGCGCATTATTTTTAAACTCCACCCTCGCATGGGTTTTCAGGCTCTGTCCAGCACATTGTCGTTCCTTTTCATTAGTTGGGTATCGTTATAATTACTTAGGAAGCTATTGACTATTGTCAACCAAAGTCAACTTTTTCTTTACTTTGACAAAAAAAAATAAAAAAGCTCTGTTTTAATTTTATTTTTTATAGGAGAATACGTTCAAGGAAAATGTTACAGTATTAGAGAAAATTTGTCTGAAAAATTTGTCTAAATATAATATATCTTGAATTTTTGTAACTTCTCTTATATTTTTTACAACAAAAAAATAAAATTACATGAAAGTATTTTTTAGTTATAAAAAATAAAGTTATCACTATAAAAAATAAAAAAAACCATTATTTTTAGACAAAATTTTTAAATAAAATTCTCTTTGCAGTGCAATGTTTTAAACGCGTTCGTCCTATCTGGAGCCCCTTAAAAGGAGCCCCAATCCTTACTAAGCAGTAAAATATTCCAGAGAGGTCAGAACAGAACAGAACAGGACAGAACAGAAATGGAGGCGAAGCAGCAGAGGCAGAGCATAAGGCAGCCACCGTTCAAACCCAAAACCGGAAGTGTATTTCCCAAGAAAAGGAAATTAGTGAAGAGAATGGTGCTTGAATTCTTACTCCAATCCTTCGCTTCTCTCTGCTCTTCTTCTTCTTCTTCTTCTTGTTTCGCTTCTTCGTCTGGAGCTAATTCTTAACTATCCAGCAAGGCCAGTTGCTGTAGTAGGCAGATCACCAAGTCCGCCAAAATATCAAATCCCGAATGATTTTCTGATCTCTCTCCTTTTTTTTTTTCTCCTTCTTTTTTGGGGTCAGTTGCGGTTGCTGTTTCGACGCCTACGTTGTTCATTGTTTATTGTTTATGCTCCAAAACAGTGCCTTTTTTGTAATAATTTATCTTGTAGTCTCTGGCCCATAAATCAAACGCATTATCAATTTCTTTCAGGATTAATATATATATATATATATATATATATATATATATATATATGTATGTATGTATGTATATGGTGATCTCCCTCTTGTTTTTTTTTTTAATAAAAAAAAATTTTGGGTTTCCGTTATTGTTTAGCAGTTTGTCATTGCAGTAGTGGTCCCACTGGACCGCCGATTAAAATTGTCAAAACAGCGACAGAGCTATCACACGATGCGGGGGACAGTCCGGCGGTTAACTGGACCCGATTCGTTTCCGTCCGACAACTTGTCGTCCTGAACTACCTAGCAGTTCCATCGCGATTTTAGTCGATGGGATGCTGAAGTAATCGTCGGGCGGCGAAGAACCAGTTCGCGAAATTTGGGCAAGGGAAATTAGAATCTGGAGTTCGACCCGCACCCAGTTGGACGGTACCATAATTTATTAATTTTCCCTTCTAGGCTTTGTGCCTTCGGCTGTACTCTTGTCGGTTAGACCAGCGTCCATGTCCGGCTTGTCAAAATTGTACCAGTCCAGAAAGTAAAAAACTCATGCCCAATTCCTTTCTGGCCCATTTCCAAACTGCAGTTTGTACTTTTGCCACGTCTCCACCCAAAACTAAGCCCCTGAACATAACAAAATATTATGAGTAATACTTAAATATTTGTACTCAAGTGACCTTTTTTTTCATTCCACATCAACTTGGCATACTTGAAGACATTGAATTGTTGGTTGTTATTTGGGTGATCATGATTGTATGGTTGTTTATTTTAACGACTTGCGCGCACAAATGCTCCGCTATGTAATATGACTCTGAAAATAACTATCAAATAGTGAAAAGTTATATAGGCACGCAACAGTAGACACATAGTTAGTATATGAAGATCCGAACTGTTAAATCGTGAAAAATATATTGAGTTTTAAAAAAATAAATAAACTGTTGGATTAGTTGCGTATTTTTTACGTGTCGCAGTCTGCACAACTACACAATGATACCTTATAAAATATCTTGAATTATAAATTATTATTTTATTAATATAAAATACTTTGAATGGTATAAAATATTATTATTTTTAAATGAGCACTTGAGATTTTGTGTAACATAAAAAAAAAAAGTTCTACTAAAAAATTGTATTTAAAATAGTACTATATTGATTTATTCAATAAAATTTAATAAATTTTTTTAAATATTTAATTAATAAATAATTTATATCACTTCAATTTTATTTTTATACTTAAAAAATTTTACTAAACATTACAGAAAAAATAAATTTTGGGTACCGAATGCGCATCAATCATCATTCATGCGTCTGATCGGTCCCCCACAAAATCTAGAACGTGGGGCCCCCGTGGTGGACCCTGTAGGCCTCTATTGTTCATTGTAGTGGAAACGACAGACAGAATCCAATTGAGCAGTGCCGTGGAAAGGAGTCCAGCTTTGTTCGCCGAGGAAAATTCTCTGCTCCTGCTGCGTTAATAATAGGAAAATCAGTCTGACCGAAAATAATAGGAAAATCAGTAGATGGCCATGGTGCTCTAACCGGAGGCTGCCACCTGTCAAACTCTTTTTTTCTTTCTTCTTTTTTTTTGCATTAATGAGGCAGGCAGCAAGGTGGGGCTCACTTGTTTTGTCGTATTTCCGTAGATTCGAAAGCTTTTTCCATTCTTCACTTGTTGCGAATTAAAAGGTCAAGCCCCAACATCATCTATCTTTTAAAGGAACCATCCTTGTGTGCTTCGGAATGGTCAATTGGGTCTCTTCCGTGCGGTTGCATTCAAGAGTCGATTGAACATAAGACACAAAAAAAAAAAAAAAAAAACCCCTCAATATCATCACCAGCTTTATATTATCAAAGCCGAATTGACTATCAAACTAAAAGACAATCAGAGGGATAAAGATTACTCGATTTACTATGGTTGAACCAAAATGTAGTTAAAATATATCTAGGAACAGCATATTTAGTTTTTCCACGGTAGTTTATATGTAACATTTTTGGAAAAGAAAAAGTATAGGAGAAAAAAAATGTAACTCGATAACTAAGTTAAGTTTCTTTCATTTTTAAGTGTCATGATCTAGTATTTCTGCGCAGACCAAGGCATACAAGCAAAACAATTTTACAGTAAAGAATTTTACTGCGCTTAAAAATAAACAATAAGGAATGAGGATACAGCAAAATGTAGTAATTATACTATCGCTTGAATAGTGTAGTGAAAAAATTAACTCTTTCAGAAAAAAATATAATAAATTGCAGTGCGTGGATTTTGTTGGAAAGTGGTAATGCATGGGCATTTTACTCTAAAAGGTGAGAAGACAAGAATTCGGACCGCACTTTATTTTCGGAGTAATGATAAAGAATTCGTTGCCCAAAATACTGGGATGAATTCAGTCAATAGTCCGTCATTGTGCGGTAGATGCTATTATGTGTAGCTTTCTCCAGTTGAATTAGGTCTACTTAGTATCTCAGGATTAGTTAGATTTATTCGCAATCTGATCCGTTATTTTGAATTTTGTACTCGATTTGTTTATTATCAGTTTGACCATTTTATATGTAGGTCATATGTGCCGTTGTACTTTTTTATTTTAAACAGGTACTTCCTATACTTCAACGTCGATTTCATGTATGAACTCTTCTCATATTAATGTAACAATTTTTGTTTCGGTCAAAAAAAAAGACTAAGAATCATGCTTTTTACTCTCCACTTAATCCATGCAATGTATATTTAGAGAGCCTTCCCCAAAATAAGGTGCTCCACTAAAAGATATTATTATGTGAAGTAAGTGCGAAACAAAACATATGTCTATTTAAGGAAGCTCTCATCACGGGCCAGCATTCAATCAGTAAGTACCACGTCGCACCGTCAAAGTGCCACCTGCGAATGGACGAACTGGAAAGGGAACACCCACCACCGGTTCTTTTTCCCATCTTTTCCGGAACTTGGACCGTTTCTGGGTTGGCCCAATTAGACCAGCAATATACAGCTGTAAGACTAGCTGTCAATTGGCATGTATAATATCTGCTCTCCTCATAATATTTAAACTTTGGGAAAATTTTAGCGGTGTCACAAGATTGAGAATAATGCAGTAGGCATGCATTCATATTTCTAATTTAGCTTTAAATTTTAGCTGCATAACAAAAAATGAGGTTTAATTTCCACTTTCTTAGCCTATAAGCTAAAAGACGATAATTACCAGTACCACAAGATGAAAACATAATTTGGCTGGATTTAATATCCTATCATTATCTTCAAAGCAATCTCGTGAAACTATCTTCGACATTTTTGCGAGCCAAAGTTAGGACCCATTCATGCACCTTTTTTTCAAAGTTTTCCTGACAAAGGTGGTGAGACTTTTGGGGTGGTTTTCTCTCCGTTGGCACCAATCCGAAGTAAATGTGGCTCAGATGTTACATGTGCATCTATATGTTTTTGCCCACCATTGTAAGAACTGACAAGTGGCAAAAACACGGGCAGGTAATGACCCAAATTTTTTTTTTTTTTTGGAGAACGGTATTGACCCAAGACAAAAGACTAGTGTTTGAGAGTTGAAACCCATCTCCTCCTTCCTTGAGTAGGAAGAAAAAAATGAACAAGTGCAACTTTCTGGTTTGACGAATTTGTATTCATTATGTGCTGATTTCCTCTGGAGTAGAAGGCCCACCAAGATTTGCATGGAAATGACTCGAAACTTGACACTTGACTTTTATGGATACACTTAGCTCCGAAGCAATGCATCATTCCCATTTCCCAATCGCCAGTGATCCTCCTTTCGGTGGATGCCAGTTCCTTCGATCTTTCCTTGACGGAAATGTGACTTGGGCACGACGGTGTCATGATGACGCGAGCTGCCTTTGAAAATTATTTTTTAATTAAAAAATGGTTTTTAGTAGGAAAAATTTAAGTCAATATTTAAAATAATAATAAGTATGTTTATAATTTAGATTTAAAGAAAAAATCCAAAAAGGAAGAAAAAAAAGGGTGGCGGGTCTGCCCACATCAGGAAGCGAGCAGCCAGTAATAGTGCCCTTGAATTGCCTTTAATTCGCCCGTATCAAAATTTGAATATTGATTGAAACACATGATGGCCGATTTTATATATATATACAAAAAGTCACAAAGTCATGGTTCGAGTTGTAAAAATTGGGCAGATCTCATCCTTCTCAGATTTAACATACTGGAGCCTAGGCCAAAGGTGTGGACCAGCCACAGCGGTTTGACAGATTTTGGAGACTAAGCAATTCTTTGATTTGCAGAAAATTTCATTTCCTTCTAAAATTTATTGTTGGGCGATTACCTTTTTTCCGGCACATTTGAAATTCATAGATTTGTTTTGTTGAACAATTGAACTGCCTACAATTAGACATTGAAAAAGGTTATTTGGACAAAAAACTTTGACAGAGAGGAGAAATACTCTGCTTATTTTGAGGAAGGCAAATCCCTTTGCTTAAGGGCCACCTTCAAAATAAAGGGGAGTGTTTAAGAATACTCCCCCTTGATCAAAGGGCTCCGTCCAAGTAATGGGGCCTTTAGACATTGTGCATTGCGCATTGCATGTCACGTGTTGTAATCAGATTTTCTTCGGAAGCAATTTTTCGCGCGGGCCTCATCAATGGGTAGCCAATTCCATTAGCTTCTCAAAATACAATTGGATTATTTGAGCAAAGGAAAAACGTGCATCTCACTTGGACTCTATAGTCTCCATCTCATTTTGAAAGATGGCAATTAATTTGAACCATAATTAGACCTCATTGTAAACGAGTTGTACCATTATACTTTTTTTTTCAACTTTTACGTATATGCATTTTTAATTACGAGCTGAAAGCTCCATTTCATGTACTATCAAATCGTTGAAATATTATCTATTCACAAGAAATGTGGTCGAGGGACCCTGTTGAGATCCATCACTTCATTGAGACTTTTAGTCATGTCGACATGTTTGGCGGACTAATCTGCACAAGGGACATTAAACGAGCTCCCACATATGGTCATGTTTAATTTATTAATTAATTCACAGGTTTTGTTATTAATTAAGCACACTTGAAAAGTCTTCTTGCTTTTTTAAATTCAGTAGATGGTCCATAGGGACTACCATAGAAGACGTAAAGCGGTCGGTGTCAGTGGAAAGCAAAGACATCTCCTTTGTGGCTCATTTTCAAGTCTGCTCTGTTCGTGTGAACATGAATTTGGTTTTTTTTTTTTTTTTTTTTTTACTCGGTGTGAACATGAATTTGATTATGATTTACGACCACAAGATTTCACGTTGGGTAATTCACTTCTCTTTCTGTTCCTATCAAAACCACTAGACTATGGTTTGATAAGCAACGAGCGCAGCCGTGCCAGTTCTTTCTTTTTTTTCTTTCGTAACAAGAGTGGAAAAAAAAATAAAGCAAAGGAAATACGAGCGGCTGACTAAATACTAATTACTTTTTAGAAAAGTCACTCTAACTATGTCAACTAGAAATGACTTTATCCCATGTGGTGGATTTCCCTGAGGTTTCAAAACAACTTCACTCGGGATGTTCAAATATGTCATAAAATCAGTACAATAATTTCCTTCTCGCCTGTGGTGTGTGTTGCAAGTGACACTCCCATGCATTGTTGATTGAGCTTAGGCATTCAGCAATAATAGCACGATAAGAATCCAGTTCCCAATCCTTTTTATTAATTTTCTGCAAAGCAAGGAGAGAATCCATCTCAACAATAATCCTTCGGAAGCTCCTCTCCCAAGCCGTGAACAAGGCCACATAAATTGCACGGAGTTTTAGACCAACAGCCATACCCAAACAGCAATGCCTTGAGAAACCGTGGAGCCATTTACCATTCAGATCTCTTGCCAGACTACCAAAAACAGGTACATTTGATGATATCCCCTTAGCACACCCGTCAACATCAATTTTTTAAAAAAGTCGAAAAAGGGGTTGCCATGATGCAAACAAGTCATATTTTGCCGTGCCTGTTCTGTTACTTAAGTGTTTTTATTCCAAGTTACACGCCACATAATTCCATTCTCGCTGCTACATTCAGTCCAAAAAAAGAACATCATATTCTCACCGATGTGATGAAGAAATTTATCAAAACGTTCTGCTTAACCAAAGCTTGAGGCTAAATGGTAAAAATCTGGGGAAGTATATAGCCTGGTTGTCCCTTAAACGGAATGATTCGGGTATGTGCATCACTACTCTACTACTATTTTAGATAGTTGAAGATACTTTAATGGTGGTAAACCGTATAGCAAAACATTCCATCCGGCACCTAGCAGCTGTTTCTGTCTATGAATAAATAGCAGCACTTAATTTTGAAAAGAAAATAATTGATAAATAAATTTACATAAATGATGGGACAATATGCATGTGAATAATTGTAATTATCTATTTAACGGTTAAAAATGTGCAATAAGTATCATGCTGAAAATAAATTTAAGTAACTTATTAAAATGTATAATTGTAATGATCATAGATTTAACTATATTTTTATGAAAAATATATACATATATACACCTTTAAGCCAAAAAAAAAAGTCATCCAACAAAAATGTGCAATCATAACGTTTAAATAAATGCATAGAAGTTAGAAATGGACAAACATCAGGGGGAAAAAAAAGAAAGAAAGAAAGAAATGGACAAGCGTTGTATAGTATTTCATACTTCTCATTCTATGTCAAATTCTTGCCTGTGTGTAACACAGCTCATTCTAAAAATTAAAGGCATTATTGACATGCTATGGGTGGCCAGGGTGCTTAATTCTTTTAGCAGAAAATGTCTAGCTCTTCTGTTTTCTTATTTCTACTCTGTTCATCAAAAAACTGTTATTGTTTTTTCCTATTCTTGTTATTATCCTTAGGTAGGCTGTCAACGAAGTCAGCTCTGTTTTTAGGCGTAGGCAAAAGTTTTCGATCCCTTTTGGCCTGCCATGAGCCCTTTAAAATAAGGGCCCCGATTTCTTTTCTTTTTTTTTTTTTTAATTTTGAATTGCGCAATTTGCCAGAGATATGAAGATAAATTATAACAGAAAAAGTTAAGTGGGAGATTTTTTAATTCGATAAAGTGTCTAAAATGTAATAAATTTTTAATTTTAAGTAATAATATTTATGTCATAAGTAAAAAATAAAATAATAAAATTTTTATTATTTAAAATATGAATATTATTATTAAAAGTTATATGTTTATTACATTATGTACACAATTTCAAAGTTAAAAACTCTGGCTGTAAAACCATGCTCAAATTATAATGGGTTCAAAAACACTATTTTACTAGCCGATTGCAAAATACTATTATTTTCTTTACAAAATCTTATCATTTTCCGAAATCAGATGGATTTTGACTGGATTATTCCGAAAATTTAAGAATAGAATTTCCAACACGTAGGCCCCATATGTCATTGTCTGTCAAGCGCACGACCACAATCTTGTGACCAACTCCGGAAAAAAAAAACAAAAAAAAGTCCTTTGACCAACTTTTTTTTTCACAAAATAAAATTGAGAATGTTTTGTACATATATATATATATATATATATATATGTATATATGTATACTGTATTAATAAAAAATCTCATATAACTTAATATAAAATAATATTCGTTTAACTTTAAAAAAAAATTTAAAAAATAAGAAATTAATTTTTTAATACTCTGGTGTGCATATTAGCTTCAAATAAATAAGCCCCAATCCCCACTTTGCAGCAAGATATTCAAGAAGCAATCAAAAATAAGAAACAGGAGGGGGGGCCGGCAGAACAGAAATGGATGTGAAGCAGAAAAGCCAAGGAGGGCAGCCATGGTTCAAACCCAAAGCCGGAAGTGTATTTCCCAAGAAAAGGAAATTAGTGAAAACAATGATGCTTGAATTCTTGGTTCAATCCGTGGTTTCTCTGTGCTCTTCTTGTTTTGCTTCTTCGTCCGCAGCTCCTAATAATAATCAACTCAGCAAGGCTAGTGGCTGTAAGCAGATCACCAAATCGCCAAAATATCAAATGCCCAATGATTCATTTTCTATGTCGTTGTCGTTGTTGTTGTTGTTGCTTTATGGCTTGTGTTTTTTTTCATTGTTCTGTGAAAAATTGGACTATCTTGTCCATTGTATATGCTCTAAAAAGTGCCTTTTTGTAATGATAATTCTTGTATTCAGATTACACTAATAATTTCTGTCAGAATTCGGGTGTGCATGATCATATGTTATATGATGATTTATTTTTTTCTAGATTTTTTTTTCCTTTGTGCTAGCCGGGCCGCCTCCAATTAAAATCGTCAGCAATGGCAGAGCATATGTTGCAGGGGACGGTCCGGCGGTTTTATGTAGACCCGACCCGTCTCCTTTGGACTACTTAAGGTCCTAAACGACCCAGCAGATCCGTTATCCCACTGGCCAGATTCTTGAGTCCAGTCTTTTTTCCCATAGTCCCCACAAGAAATCCATCAGCTTAAAATAGACCCGTCCGTCCAGCCAAAAAAACAGAGCCCAGATGACAATCGCACAAAACAGAGCGTAGGAATGCAAAGCAGGTGGACGCCGGAGAGGCAGCCGCAAAGATTATGGACTGATAGGAGGAAGGCACCACCGGTGTTGGGTATATGCTGGGAGGCCCTCTCAATAGCCAATGGGCGGTTTTAGTCGATGGGATGCTGAAGCGATCGCCGGGCGGCGAAGACCCGGTTGGCAACATTGGCGACTTTATCGTTTTGGGCAGGTGAGAGTAGAGGGGATGTCCACCCTTTTTTTTTTTCTTTATTTTTTGTGAAGAAAAAAGGGTGGTATCTTCACATAATTATAAATGAAGATTGTGGATTTAATTTATTTTAGATAGGTTGGGATAGTAAACGCTAAATTTGTGATGGAGAAAACCACATAATTCAGTCTAAAGCTGGACAGTTGGTGACCCCAGGGTGTGTTGCGTGCATTCAAACCTGGACTGTTTGTGACCCGAGGGAGTGTTGCCTGTATTTAGTCCTATCACATGCTTTGGCAGCAATCAAATCTAAGACCTCACGGTTGGTATGTTTTGTACTTACCATTAGACCACAATGTACAATAGTAAAGGAAATCTCTACTATAATACACTTAAAATATAAGTTAATTTAATTCAATTTTAAATATAATTAAAAAAAGTAATAATTAAATATGATTGAAAAAAGAATTAAATAGAGCCTATTTAAAATTTAAAAAATAAACTATATATTTATGTGGTGTAAAGTGGTAAGTGGATTGTACTAAAAAAATAGTAAAGATGGCAAACACGAAGATTAGAATTAATGTTTACGAGCGTTGTAGGTGGCAAATGAATTTTTGAGTTTTTAGGATTTTGAGGCATTTCTACAGCACTTGAGCAGAATTAAGGGCAATTTGTGTTGCCTTGAAATTAGCTTGGGATAGAGGTTATTGAAGGATTGTGATTGAATCAGATTCAAAGCTTGCAATCCTCCGAGGATAACTGGGAATTGGATTTTTGCCGGCCACTGATATTTCATTGTTTTCAGGTGCTACAGTGCCCTGGAAATGCTCAATTCAATACACTTTGCGAGTGAGAAAATTCAGCGTTCATTTTATGGCTAATCTTAGCGTCTCCTCTGAGTCTGCAGTTCATCTTTGAATTTCCCCAATTCCCCTCCTCAGGAAATTGGTATGCTGTTTCTTGCTGATGGTACTGGGGCTTCTATTCCAAGGGGTGGGACAATTATCTGTGTTTGGTGTTTTACTGGTGTAGTTTCCACTTTGTTTTCTTTCCCTCATTTGGCATAAAAAAGAAAAATAAAAAAAAACAAAGGGAATTTGGAGTTAGAGACCTGCACCCTGTAGGAACCCAATTTATTTATTTTAATTACACGTGTTGTATCGCCCAAATTATTATTTATTCACTGCTTGATCAAATAATTATTATTTATTCTGTTTGATCCATGTTAAAGAGAGGTGCCATCCGAAAAAATGAATAAATAAATAAAAAGAGACGTCGCATTCGCATGACTTATTTGTAAGTCCACAAACTAAAATAGTGTGAAGGAAAAGGTATATCTAACATTTTCCTAAGATAAAATTTCTACCGAAAAAAGGGTTTTTTTTGTTTAAAAAAAGACAAATATTATGACATTTTTTAACAGAAGGAAAATATTATATTAATATTTAAATTTGTACAAGAATTTAATAAGAAGGGATAAAAAATTCTGTACAAATCGATAAAAAACTTAAAATAGAGATAGTTGTAATAATTATTACTTAATGGAGTACAAAATCTTTTCAAACAAATCTCTTTTAAAAAAAAAATAAAAAATAAATTTATCTAAAATTAAAATTTTAAATAAATTTACCTTATTTAAACACGACTATCCCATAATAGTACAAACCGCACGTGGACGAACAGAACATAATGACATTGACAGATTACTAACTCGCATCCTGCATATTGACCAGAAGTTCTAACAACTTGGATATATAGTTTTTGTAAGTAACCTTTTTTGCACAAATTTCGTAAAAGAATTCTAGAGTTAGGTGAAAAAATATGAAATTTTTTTCAAATGCGTAATTCAATTTTTCTGAAATAATATTGCGTTAGACTGTTAAAATTATTTTTGTTATATAAAAATAAATTTCTTTTATACTTTGGTGGTGGTTACCTTTTGAATTCATGAGCTGAATGAATAAACATGATTTCGTCAATTTTTGTTAATAAACTAGAAGAATATTATGGTTTGTTCGACAAACGAAAAAAGAATTTTTTTTTTAGTTAAACGAAAAAAGAATGTTAAAAAAAAAAGTGCGACTTAAATCTTGTGTGAATCAAAGAAAAATATTGAAAATTGTAATTTTATTGATATCCTAAACGGAAAAAGTATAATATATGTTTGAGTGAAGAACCAATGTTCAGTTTCTCTTCATAAAAGAGTTGCCGCGACGCATCACCCATGCAACACTTATTTATAATCAAATATTTGGTAAAATTTAATTCAATTAAATTAATTTAAATTTGGAATCGTAATTTCTTTTAATGCCATTAATGTTTTTCATTTTTTTTGTTTGAACTTTGAATGTTCAATTGCCTTTACCTCGTTAATTACATAATTAAAAAAATGTATCAAACTGTAGGATTTTGCTTTCTCAGTTATTTTGTAATTCGAATTTTCAATCAAATTTTGTAAAATTTATTCTAGAAATTTTTGGAATTTAGAGTATTTGATGACCTAATCATAGAAATAAATTAATCCATTTGTGCGTAGATTAAACACATATACTCCATATCATTTATAAAAAAACAATATTAGAGCAAAAAGGGCAAGATGTTTGCCTGTTCGGTCATGGGCTAATCGTGCATAAGGTGTCTAATCCTAACATGTTGCGTAAGTGGAGGACTAACCTATCACCTCGTAGATTGCTGAAGCAGGGACCACATTGCATGTCCACTTGATTTGATCATTTGCATGTTTCTGTCTGTGGTGTTGGGAGTGGAAGATAAAACGTAGTCAAAACCGTGTGAAAGCGAAGAAGATTAGTCTTTTTTTTTTTTTTTTTTTAGAACATCAATATAAAGTTTATTTTAGCAGAATATAAATTAATTTATAATTTATTTAATAATATTTAATATTTTTTTATTTATTTTATTTAATTATTTAATAGTTTATATTATTGTGTGTTCACATACATGTTAATATGTTTATATTTTCAATTTTTTTTTAGGCAAGAGGCTCGTCACCTATACAATGAAAATTGGTATTATCATTCTTGTAAGTTTAATAAATTTTTACTAAAATTAGAATTCAAAGATTTCTAAAATCAAAATCTAAGTAATTAATTGAAGTGTATGTGTCCAATATAATTGCAGATTGGGTTCCTAAAGCATCTGAGCATGGTACCTGTCCTGGGGATTGAGCTGGGAATCCTCCTAAGTGTTTAGAGAGAATTTTGGCTCTTGACTTTTGTAACGAGGAGTAATGAAATCTTGGTTTCTTTCGATCAAAAAACTGAATTTGAAGTGTATCTTAAATTTTTTTTTTTCATTTTCAAATTAAAGAAGAGATCTCGAACAAATGAAAACCAAATTGAGATCTTCTCAAATTTGGGAAGAGGAATTAGTTTGCTCCTTTATTATACTTTTTTCAAAAGACAAATTTTCTTACAATGAAAGCGAAAGGTCAAAATTATTATCTAAAAGCCATGGAAAACTCCAACTTTAAACAAATTTTTTTCCTTGCTACTTACTGCCAAAAAAATCTCTCCTCTTGCATCGATTGACGTGTGCGCGCTCTCACGAGTTAATGTTGATTATGTTGGAATTAGTTGACGTTGTAGGCAGAAGCATCCGGTCACTCCCTTTGCCTTTGTCAAATTAAAAAAAGGAAAAACAAAAAACATCATATAGGATCATAGTTTTAAAAACCGGACCGGACCGGCCGGTCGGACCGGAAAACCGGTGAACCGGAGGTCGGACCGGTCCGGTTCACTGATAAAACCGGAACAGGAAATGAACCGCCCGAAAACCGGTGAACCGGCCGGTCGGACCGGAAAACCGGTGAACCGGTCGGTCGGACCGGAAAACCAGTAACTCCAAAACCGGTGAACCGGCCGGTCGGACGGTGAACCGGCAACCTGTCATCTTGATCAAAACGACGTCGTTTATTTATTTTTTTTGGATTAAAAATGAGAATAAATAATACTTATTTTATTAATGAAAAATGTAATATTTTTGAATTATATATTGACTCTCTAATATTTATTTTGATATGAATATTCGATTAATAGTTCTATAATATTTTATTTTTGATATTTTACTTATTAATTTATTTAATTAGAAAATTATCATAAATATTTTGTATTTTAATTTTATTTTAAATTTAAGTAGACTCATATTCTATTTTTTATGATTATACTCATTGTTTGTTATAAAAAAAAGAAAAATTATAAGTATTAATTATTATTTTATCAAATCAGAATTGACCCGCCGGTTCAACCGCCGGTTTTCCGGTTGGACCGCTAAACCACTAACCCAGTCTTCTTACCGGTTCAATAACCGGTCCGGTTTTTAAAACTATGTATAGGATTCAATATGGTACAAGAATTTTAAAACTTATGTGTTGTACAAATTTATGACAATTTGAAAACAGATATTCGGTTTTGTGTATAATCCTTTGTTACCCCTCAATTTTTTTTATCAAAAACTTTTTTAAAAAAAGTACATTACAAAAATATTAATTATTGCATCATTGAATTAAGACAGAAATTTTGAAAAAAAAAATCGTTTTTGGGTATAAACCTTTTACCCTTCAATTTTAATTGCTTCTATCACCGCATGGGTATAATTTTATGGAAGAAACCGCTAATTTTGAAAGTTGTCAGTTTCATGTGTCCTTCGCGATTACCCGTTGTTCGACTTTGAGGAGTAGCAATAGACTGTTGAAATTTAATGTCTTGATTAATTTTTTAAATGAAATTAAATTTAATAATTTTAAAATAAAATTGAGGTTTTATAATAAAAAATAGTTTTAAATTTATATTTTAAATTATTTAATTTTATTTTAAAATTATTAATTTTAATTTTTAAAAATATTAATTAAAATATGAAAATTCAGTAATTTTTTTTTCTATTGGGGCAAAAGTCTTATTCGAGTTTTCTTTTTTTTTTTTTTTTTTTTTTTTTTAATGAATCTCCATGACAGCATCATTCATTGTCTCGTGGACGTTTTGTACATTGTACTTTTGTTTCTTATTTAGGGGTAACATTTCTTGAGGAGCAGCAGCTGTTGCAGTGATGGGATGTTTTAGGCCTCAAAGTCGTAGGTTTAGGTTCGAACTTTGATAATCCCCACCAAACTATAAGAGCACTGGGTTTAAACAAATTTTTTACTAACCGATTGCAAAGTACTATTATTTTCATTACAAATCATTTATTCTCGTTGTAAAATTAATTGTAATTTGACTGGATATTTCAAAAATTCAAGAATAAAATTTCTAACACATAGGCCCCATATGACATGTCTGTCAAGCATACGGACAAAATCCTTTTTTTTTTTTTTTTTTGACCATACGACCAAAATCCCATGCGCATCTATATTTTCCCACAAAATAAATAGCAGGCCCCAATCCCCATTTTGCAATAAGATATTCAAGAAGCAATCAAAAATAAGAAACAGGGGGGGGGCCGCCAGAACAGAAATGGATGTGAAGCAGGAAAGCCAAGGAGGGCAGCCATGGTTCAAACCCAAAATCGGAAGTGTATTTCCAAAGAAAAGGAAATTAGTGAAAAGAATGGTGCTTGAATTCTTGCTCCAATCCGTTGTTTCTCTGTGCTCTTCTTGTTTCGCTTCTTCGTCTGCAGCTCCTAGTAATCAGCACAGCAAGGCTAGTGGCGGTAAGCAGATCACCAAATCCGCCAAAATATCAAATTCCCAATGATTCATTTTCTTTGTCGTCGTCGTCGTTGTTGGTTTAAGGCTTGTGTTTTTTCATTGTTCAGTGAAAAATTAGACATCTTGTCCATTGTATATGCTCTAAAAAGTGCCTTTTTGTAATGATAATTCATTTCTTTCGGAATTCGGATGTGCATGATCATATGTTATATGATGATTTCTCTAGTTCTTTTTTTCCTTCGTTTGTTCCTTTGCGCAAGCCGGGCCGCCTCCTATTAAAATCGTCAGTAATGGCAGAGCACACGGTGCAGGGGACAGTCCGGCGGTTTTATGTAGACCAGACCCGTCTCCGTTCAACTACTTAAGGATGTAAACACGTTCTGAACTACCCAGAAGATCCATTATCCCACTGGCCAGATTCTTGAGTCCAGTTTTTTTCCCATAGTCGTCCATTCCCCAACCACCACCCGGAACCCATCAGCTGAAAATAGTCCCGTCTGTCCAGCCAAAAAACAGAGCCTAGATGACAATCGCACAAACAGAGTGTAGGAATGCACAGCAGGTTGACGCCGGAGAGGCAGCGGCAAAGATCTTGGACTGATAGGAGGAAGGCACGACCGGTGTTGGGTATATGCTGGGAGGCCCTGTCAATAGCAAATAGGCGGTTTTAGTCGACGGGATGCGGAAGCGATCGCCGGGCGGCGAAGAGCCGGTTTGGTGACTTTATTGTTTTGGGCAGAGTGATCCCAGGGAATGTTTACTTTTAGTGAGTCAATTTGACTCAAACTTTAAAATTAATAAAAAAAATTAAGTAAAATCTACTTAAAATTAATAAAAAAATAAAAAAAATATATTTATATCATGTAAAATAATAAATAAATTATACTAAAAAAAATAAAAATAGCAAACATGAAGATTGTAATTGATGTTGACGGATGTGCCAATGGTACTCCAGGCCTAACTGGATGTGGGGGTGTTGTGAGAGGTGCAGGTGGCCAAGGAATTTATGGGTTTTCAGGATTTTGAGGCAAAATTAAGGGCAATTTGTGTTGCCTTGAAATTAGCTTGGGATAGAGGTTATTGAACGATTGTGATTGAATGAATCAGATTCACAGCTTGCTATCCAAAACATCTCCAAGGCTAACTGGGGAATTGGATTTTTGCCGGCCACTGATAATTTCATTGTCTGCAGATGCTACAGCGTCCCTAAGAATGCTCAATTTAACACACTTTGCTAGATAAAAATTTCAGCGTTCATTTACTGGCTAATCTTAGCGTCTCCTCTGATTATGCACTTCATCTTTGAATTTCCCCAATTCCCCTCTTCAGGGGATTGGTATGCTGTTACTCGCTGATGCTACTGGGGCTTCCATTCCAAGGGGTGGGACAATTATCTGTGCTTGCTGTTTTACTGATGTAGTTTCCACTTTGTTTTCTTTCTCTCATTTGGCATAAAAAAAAGAATAAAAAAAATTTGGAGTTTGAGACCTGCACCCAGTAGGATCCCAATTTATTAATTTTAATTACACGTGTTGTATCATCCAAATTGTTATTTATTCACTGCTTGATCAAATTATTATTATTTATTCTCTTTGATCCATATTAAAAAGAGGTGTCATCCAAAAAAATGAATAAATAAATACAAAGAGATGTCACATTCGCATGACTTATTTGTAAGTCCACAAATTAAATAGTGTGAAAGAAAAGGTATATTTAACATTTTCCTCAGATAAATTTTTTTACAGAAAAAAATGCCTTTTGTTTACAGAAAAAAAAAAAAGAAAAATAGAACATTATGACATTTTTTGATATAGAACATTATGACATTGACTGATTACCAACTCGTATCCCGCTTATTGACCTGAAGTTCTAAGAACTTGGATATCTAGTTTTGTAAGTAGCCTTTTTTGCACAAATTTCGTAGAAAAATTCTACAACTTGGTAAAACAAAAGTATGAAAATTTTTTCAAAAAGCGTAATTCAACTTTTTGAAATTATATGTCATTAGACCGTTATCATTTTTTTATATATAAAAATAAATTTCTTTTCTAGTTTGGTGGTGCTTACCTTTTGAATTCATGAGGAGAATGACAAAACGTGATTTCGCCAATTTTTTTAGTAAACTAGAAGAATATTATGGTCTGTACGACCAGCAAAAAAAGAATGTTAAAAAAAATGAGACTTAAATGTTGTGCAAATAAAAGAAAAATATTGAAAATTGTAATTATATTGATATTCTAAACAGAAAAACTGAAAAGTATAATAAATGTATGTTTGAGTGAAAAACCAATGTCCAGTTTCTCTTCATAAAAAATTGCCACTACCCATGCAACAGCTTATTTATAATTAAACATTTGGTGGAATTTAATTTACTCTTAATGCCATCAATGTTTTCTACTTTTTTTTTTAGTTGAACTCAATGTTCAACTGCCTTTACCTCGTTAAATACACATAAAAAAATATACCAAGCTGTAAAGTTTTGCTCTCTCAATTATTTTTTGTAATTCGAATTTTCAATCAAATTTTGAAAATTTTATTCTAGATTTTTTTTAATTTTAGCGTATTTGATGACCTAATCAAAGAAATAAATTAATCCATTTGTAAGTAGATTAAACACCCATACACCATATCATTAAAAAAACAAAAAAACATTAGAACAAAAAGGAGAAGATGTTATGGGCTAATCGTGCATAATGTCTCTAATCTTAACACCTTGCGTATGTGGATTAGCCTACCACTTCGTAGATTGCTGAAGCGGGGACCACATTGAATATCCATTGATTTGATCTTGCCAGTCCGGTCCGTGGTTCTGGCACAGGGGGACACACATAGCAAAACCGTGGTGAAAGGGATGATGATACTTTTGTTCCTCACAAAATTATTATAGAGCTTATTTTAACGAAAATTAGGAGATACATTTTATTTAATTATATTTAATATTTATTTTTTATTTAGTTATTTAATAATTTTTATTATAGTATATATATATATATATTAATAAAATTATACTATAAAAAATTTCTCTTTTCTTCATTCAGAGACTCGTCACCTATATAATAAGAATTAATGTTGTCATTATCATAAACTTAATACATCATTACTAAAATTAGAATCAATATATATAAAATCAAAATCTAAGTAGTTAATTGAAGTGTCTTTTTTTTTTGGTCGAAGTGTATTGTTTTTTTTTTCATTTTCGAATTAAAGAAGAGATCTCGAACGAATGAAAAGCAAATTGAGATCTTCTCAAATTTGGGAAGCGGAATTAGTTTGCTCCTTTATTACATATATTTATTTGAAATTTCCTACAATGAAAGTGAACGGTCAAAATTTATTATCTAAAAGCCATGGAAAACTCCTACTTGAAACAATTTTTTTTTTGTTTTTTTTTTTTTGCTTATTACTGCCAAAAATATCTCTCCTCTTGTATCGGTTGACGTATACGGGCTCTTCCAAGTTAATGTTGGAATTAGTTGACATTGTAAAACAAGTATCCAGTCACTCCCTTTGCCATTGTCAAATTAAACAAATAAAAAAAAAAAATACATAGGATTCAATTTGGTACGAGAATTTTAAAACTTATATATTGTACAAATTTATGACAATGTGAAAAAAGATATTCGGTTTTGTGTATAATCTTTTGTCACCCTTCAAATTTTTTTATCAAAAGGTTAAAAAAAAAGGCAATTATAAGTATATTAATTATCACACTAGTGAATTGAGGCCGAAATTTTGAAAAATTTATTTTTTTGATATCTCTCATTCTCAATTTCTTTGTTTTTTATTTTATTTTATTTTGGGACTGCTACTGGTCTTCTAGACCATATCCACTACATTTTTCGTTTTTAATAGTTTATATACTTATCCTTCATTCGGTTTACCTTTTTTTTTTCCCCCCGGGACGAAGGGATTGATCAGCTTCTTTTTATTTAAATGGTTAATCTAACTAAGTCTTGTTGTTCTTTGTTGTTTCTTTTACCTCGTTAAACATTGAGTTTGATCTAAGTCATGTTGTTCTTTGTTGTTTCTTTTATTTGACTGAACTCAATGTTCAATTGCCTTTACCTCCTTAATTACACAATCAAAAAATGCATCAATGTTTTTCACGTTTTTTCCTTTTTTTTTGAACTCAATGTTCAACTGCCTTTACCTCATTAATTACAGAAGAAAAAAAAAGTACCAAACTGTAGGGTTTTGCTCCCTCGGTTATTTTTGAACTTCGAATTTTCAATCAAATTTTGTAAAATTTATTCTAGAACTTTTTTTATTTTAACATATTTGATATGTTTTTGACATAATAAAAGAAATAAATTAATGGGGTTCGAGTCCCGTGAAGGTTGTTTAGTAAAACTAAATTTATTTTAAACTCTTCAAAATTTAAAATGATCTTATAATACTTGTTGGATTCGAGAGATTTACTCCCTCTAGAGTTTGGTGTAGATTGTCTGGTGTAGATTGTTTGGTTTATCTCAAGTAAGGGATTTGAGTAAATTTTCTTAATCGATGAATTTATATGATATTATCCTTATTTATTCATTAAAAAAAAAGAAATAAATTAATCCATTCGTACCTAGATTAAACACCTATACCCCAAAGCTCCCTGGTGAAGATGTTTGCCTGTTCGGTCATAGCTAATCGTGTATAATGTCTCTAATCTTATCAGGGTGGGTATGTGGATTAGCCTACCACCTCGTAGGACCACAATGAACATCCACTTGATTTGATTATTTGCACGTTTCTGTCTGTGCCTCTGTGGTGCTGAGAGAGAGAAACACACCACTGCCAGAAACATAGTCAAAACCGTGTGAAAGGCTAAAAGCGAAGAAGATTATTCCCCGCACCCTTTTTCTTTTGCTTTTTTATATAAAATCATACTCTAAAAAATTTCTTTTTTCCTTTACATTTAAGAGACTCATTATCTATATAATAAGAATTGGTATTGTCATTCCCATAAATTTAATACATAGATATCTACAAAAAATTAATGTAAAAAAAAAAAAGATATCTAAAATCAAAATCTAAGTACTTAATTGAAGTGCATCTTAATTTTTTTCTTTTCATTTTCAAATTAAAGAAGAGATCTCGAACAAATGAAAAGCAAATTGAGATCTTCTGAAATTTGGGAAGAGGAATTAGTTTGCTCCTTTATTATAATTTTTTGAAAAGACAACTTTTCTTACAATGAAAGTGAAAGGTCAAAATTTATTATCTAAAAGCCATGGAAAACTCCAACTTGAAACAATTTCTTTTTCTTGCTAATTACTGCCAAAAAAATCTCTCCTCTTGTATCGATTGACGCATGCGGGCTCTTCCGAGTTAATGTTGGAATTAGTTGACATTGCAAGCAGAAGTATCTAGTCACTCCCTTTGCCTTTGTCAAATTAAAAAAACGAAAAAACATTATAGGATTCAATTTGGCGCGAGAATTTTAAAACTTATATATTGTACATATTTATGACAATGTGAGAAAAAATATTCAGTTTTGTGTACAATCCTTTGTTACCCTTCAATTTATTTTAATAAAAAAAATGAAAAAAAAATTTCATTACAAGAATATTAATTATTGCACCAGTAAATTAATACCAAATTTAAAAAAAATATATTCATTTTTGTGTATAATCCTTGGTTACCCTTCAATTTTAATTGCTCCTATCGCCTCATGGGTATAATTTTATGGAAGGAACCGCTAATTTTCAAAGTCGTCTGTTTCATGTGTCCTTCGCGATTGCCCATTGCGCGACTTTGAGATAAAAGTCCATTTTCGATTTTTCTTTTTTTTTGGTTTTTTTCAATGAATCTCCATGACAGCATCATTCAGCCTCTCGTGGGAGTTTCGTACTTTTGTTTCTTATTTAGGACTAGCATTTATTGAGGAGCAGCTGCTGCTGCTGCAGTGATGGGAGGTTTGTGCCTCAAATACATAGGCTTAGGTTCGAGCTTTAGATCCGCGCCTCATCTTTCCTTTTTTTTTTTTAATCGCTGGAATATTAATTTTGATTGAAAAAAAAAAAAAAGAAATGAGATATTTCTGAATTGTGTTGAAGTAGTTAAAATAATTGAAAGTTGCTAAATTTGATAAACTTAGATATAGGATTAATAAAAAAATCAATAGATAGAGAAATTTAATAAGTGTAAAATGATTCAGAACGGATTTCATTACTTAAAATTACCTTTTGTTTTATTTTTATTATAAAATATGCAATGAATTGTGTAAAATGTGCAACAACACCATGAAAACATGAAACAACAACTATCTAATGTGCAACCATTTTTTGTTGCAGATTGTATGAATATTGCTGTACATTCTCACTATTTTGTTGCACATCATATATCATTTTCTAAAAAATATGTTATAAAAAAAATTTTCATGTGCAACATACCATCACCTCTCCAGAGCTTGTCCAAAATCTTCGTCCATGTATTCAAACTCTATGGTGATCTTTTCAGTGATGCTGACAAAGAATCTATCGGCTTTGGTAGCACAATTTTATCACAATATACATAACAATTAATTAGTATTTCTGGGAACAAATATCTGAATTTCTGAGTTTTGCCTAGACATATGCAGAGCTTCCTCGTATGTGTTATCACGGTCAAATATCTTGATTAAAATTTCAAATAACAACAAATTCCATTTGTTTTTATTTAATTAGGTTTCGGCATTTATGTTCATATGTTCATAAAATAAAATTGGAACTACTGCCTGTTGGATCTAAGATCCAGTAGGGTGTTGGAAATTGGAAGGTAACAAAAATAAAAAGGATAATAAAATTATGAAACGAAAGCCACAACTAGATTCCGCCGCCCCTTGGCATGGAGATAGAATCAGCAATTAAAGAAAGAAATTTTCAAGGGTTGCATTCTTAGCCTCAATCTCCAATGTCATATAGAAAAACAGCCTTGTCGACTTCCCTATATCTTCCCTTCTCAATTTCTTCTTTTATTTTCTTTGATTTTGGGACTGCTACTGGCCTTCTAGACCAATAATAAGTCCTTATGTTGCTGGTCTTTGAATAAAATGGACATGGTCTGTTCATATTCACTGCATTTTTCGTTTTTAATAGATACTTCTACTTCATCCTGCTTACGTTTTTTTTTTTTTGGGGGACGAAGGGATTGATCAGCTTGTTTTTATTTAAATGGTTAATCTAACTAAGTCATGTTATTCTTTGTTGTTTCTTTTATTTGATTTGATTTATAATTAAGGATTAGCTTTCAAGATACTATATCAATGTTAGGAACTTAGGATCTCCACAAGACACAAAAAGAGTCTTTGACGTTAGCCATGACTATGAGGTCGAATGGAAACGATTCAGTTAGTGATAATTAATGAAAGTCAATTTCGTATTGATATTTTATGTTTACCTCATTATTTTAGTGAGATTAAATATTTATTTAACTAGTTAAGTAGAGAATTTTTCAATTAGTACGTGAGAGTTCAAATCTCACCT
Source organism: Carallia brachiata (assembly GCA_021464245.1). Taxonomy (NCBI): domain Eukaryota; kingdom Viridiplantae; phylum Streptophyta; class Magnoliopsida; order Malpighiales; family Rhizophoraceae; genus Carallia; species Carallia brachiata. Next base: position 1,537,234 of record JADCRB010000043.1, read on the forward strand.
AACCTCATTTTTTTCTCCTTGAATATTCAATAGGGCTCCTTATAAGTTAAAAAATTACATTGAATTCAATATAATAAAAAAATATACAAAAAATATGTAATTTATTCAGTAATTTATATGTCATTTATTTTTAATTTTATAAATCTTTCACTCAATTACTTTATATATTAGACTTTTAGTGCGTTACCATCAAATTTTCCTGCTTGGATTTATGAAAGGTCACTTGTGTTGTGCCTGCAAATAAATCATAACAAAGATTGGTCAACGGACTATAACGATTTGATAATCATTGCTCCTTTTATAAATTAAATTTTTTTTTAAATTTAACTCATATTTTAAATAAATTAAATTTATTTAAAATCAAATATAAATAAAAATTTTTAAATAAATTCAATAAAAAAATAAAATAGATATATATATTCTAAGATTATATATGTTCTATATTAAAAAAATTAGTACATATATCATGTACAATAAATTAGACTTAGATTATTTAAAGTACTCTTTTTTCTTTTTGACCGATTATTTATTTAAAGTACTCTATCTACATGGCCTGAAGACGTGTACAAAGAGGTGGACAAACAGAGAAATGGAGCTGATGTGATATGATGTGTTATCCTTAAACAGTTTTTTTGGGCGGTCACTAACCAACGGGGACAAATCTAGGATGCCCACCAACCCTGATTCGATCTCAATCTTATTAATTTCATTCCTTTTTTTTTTTTTTCACTTATAAAATTTGTCCTCTAACGTCACAACTTTTTCCTTTTTGGGTCTTATTATATGGCTGGCACAATTATCCGAAAAAATTTTTAACATACAATCCATTAGATTTATTATGTAACTATTTTAATTATAAGTACAACTAAATAGTAGAAAAAAATTTATTATTTTTTTATTGAATAATAAATTCAACTAATTGTATAATGAATCCAGTAAATTACACTCCCAAAAGATTTTTTGACAATTTTTTTTCTGACCATACAACTTTTTCCTTTTTCTTATTTAATAAATGAATAAATATAGATAATAATTTTTTATGAATAATTGGTTAAAATTAAATAAAAAAGACAACAACAATAATAAATTGAGAAAGTAAAGAAATAATTGAAAATAATTATTCAGTCAAAAAAATTGAAAATGGTTATTAATGGTCTCGACTGTTTTTATTGAACTTCTTTATTATAATTTTTCAGTTACAATACAACATCAATGAAACTAGAAAGATCACAGTTGGACCTCCTAGAGTTAAGTTTTGTAATCTCCTTCTGTGTCTGGCTTTGAAAGACTTTGAAAAAAAAAAAAAGCTTAAAACTCATTAAAGAAAATTGTGTTAAATCACGGTATGAGTAGGTCAAAGCATTTTTTAAACTTGTGAGTAAGTAAATTTCACAAATTTAATAAGTGTCATTAAATCTTTTATGAGTCTTTAAAATTAACATATATTTAATTTATTACTTAACTTTATAAATTTAAGCTCTTGATCACTCAAGAACAAGCAAGCCTTTTTACCATGTTAACCACCCGAAAGTGGTTACTAACCAATCTTTTTATGTAAATAAAGTCTGTCATCTATTAAAGCTGCCGAGTGTACCCCATCATCCCTGGAAATGAATGATAGATTAATAATAATTTAATGTAATTTTTTTTTTTTAAGATTTAGATTTGAATCCCTGCATTGTTGTCCTCTTATGAATAAAAAGAATTTATGCAAATGTACGGTAATAGATTTATGACTTGTTAACACTATAATTAGATGTGAGTAAAGCCTGTTGAGTTCAACAGTACTCCGGTAGTGATTCTGTTTTTTAGGAGTGGTTGAACGAGCTGCAACAAAGAGAATTACCCTGCTTCAACTTATAAATCTGATAATCGATATACCCGCAATGAATTTTTATTTACTTAATAAAAAAAATGCACTTAATCCAAATCAAAGAGAAATGCATTTATTATTTATTTATTTTTTATTAAAAGACCTATTGAATCATAAAGTACACGATAAAGGTAATTCTCTCATCTTGTCAATTCTATTTTCTTTTTTTAAATTAAAATTCAAAATTTTAAATAAAAATGTAAACTCTAACCAAGTGTCCCTTGAGAGACGGAAAAAAATTTATTTAATGTTTTATTAGAATTAAACACATTTGTTTCACAAAAAAAAAAAAGAAAAAGAAAAAGGAATTGAACGCATTTGCGTACGGGGCTGCCCAATTGATTCCGAACCCCTCACCTCACATTCACTCCCTTATCTCCTCTCCTATAGTTACTCTGCAGCTCTTTTTGGAAAAAAAAAAAAAGAATATATTTATTTGATTTTAGAATTGAATTTAGTAAGAAAATTTTAATTTGACTTGTTTATTTTTTTATAAATATAATTTATTTATAATCTTATATCAAAAAATAAAAGAGATTTTCTTAAAATAGAAAATAATAAAAATAAAATTTTGTAACATGAAATCATAAGTGACTTGTAAAAAAAAAAAGCTGAGTGAAAATCTAGTAACCATTAAGGGAGATTTTTTTTTTTTTTTAGTTTCAAGACTTCGATATCTGGAAGCTAAATTAAACTCACTAATTTAGCTCGAGTATATCTCAAACTATTTGCGGGGAGCGGTTCTCTCAGTACTATTTTTTCTATATATAAGTATTATTTTTTTTATATAAGACTTGAGGATAAGATCTTGTTTAAGAGAAATTGTAAGCCTTACTACTCAACCAATAAAGAGATTTGCATTTAATAGATAATTTTTTTTTGGATATACATGCATTTAAATCACTGCCAATTAAAATTAAAAGAGATTTGCATTGACTGTTTTATGGATTCTTTTTGGACTTTTCTTATCACTTCTTTCTCTCATTTATTGGGCTCTTTTCATCAGTCCATAACCATATAAATACCAAGTGTCCGGGGGCCTTTAGGCTCATTCCAGCCTAAGCTCACATCTTGCCATGGACGCAATTTCAGCTTCTGCACTTCTTTCATCATCTCCGCTAGAATTGCAAGCGAATTCCTCCACTAATGGCTGTTCCATTAACAACAAGAGGACCAATGCATCGAGCATACCGGTGGAGTTCGTTTGGCCAGAAGAGGACCTTGTTAGTGCCAGTCAAGATCTTATGGCCCCAGTGGTCGACCTGAGCGGCTTCTTTAAAGGTGATGAGGAGGCAACACGCCAAGCAGTCTCTATGATCAAGTCTGCTTGCTCGAAGCATGGTTTCTTTCAAGTGATCAATCATGGGGTTGATCCCAATCTCATTGCTACCGCACTCGATCATCTCGAAAAATTCTTCAGGCTTCCAGTTTCCGAGAAAATGAAGGCAGGAAAGGTGCCAGGGAGCGCCGGGGGCTATTCTGGAGCCCATGCTGATCGATTCTCATCTAAATTGCCATGGAAAGAGACTTTATCAGTTGGCTGTGGCGGTAACCTTGCAAATGACTCTGTGGTAGATTACTTTGTATCTACACTAGGAAAGGATTTTGAACAAACAGGGTAATTTTCTTATTCATATAATTGTACAAGCATGAATAGGCAAAAGACCAATGTTTATGTTTCAAATATCGTGCTAGCTACAAGAAAGGAACTTTGAGGGGCGCGGAATTTGTAATTTGACTCGCCTTAAGTTTAATCTAATACGTACATATATCATTTTGCAGGGTGGTCTACCAGAACTATTCCGAGGCAATGAAGGAATTGTCCCTTTCCCTATTGGAACTATTGGCGATCAGCTTGGGAGTTGATCGAAAGTTTTATAGAGATTTTTTTCAAGATGACTTATCGATAATAAGATGTAATTTCTATCCGTCCTGTAAGGAGCCGAGCCTCACTCTGGGGACTGGACCCCATTGCGATCCAACATCCCTTACTATCCTTCACCAAGATGAAGTTGGGGGTCTCGAAGTTTATTCCAACAATATATGGCAAAGAGTCCCTCCAGTTAAGGGCGCCTTAGTTATCAACATTGGCGATACGTTCATGGTACGTATGTGTCTTCAAGAAGTAGAAATATTAATCCATTAATTTTCCCTTTTTTTTTCTTAGTTATTTGAGATTGTCGCAGATTATAATAGATACACCCATACATAGTCCAAAAGTATAGTTAGGCCTAATCCATTAATTTTCCTTTTTTTTTTTTTTTTTTGGTTATTTGAGGTTGTCATGATCTAGATTATAAAAGATACCCCCTTATATAATATAGTATTGAAACAAATAAAGTTGTGCGAGATGAATTAGTTAAATACTTTGTCCATAAGCGCATGCAACGCTACGAGTCTTCCTAATGTGCTGCCAAGCTATGCAGCCTCTCTATATACAAGTTGACAGACAAGTAGTTAGGTTTAATAGCAGTCTAAAGTGTATCTTCCTTAGATAATGGTGTTTAAACGGATATTGTGTCATGTTTGTGAATGGTCAATTTGACCATATTTGTAGATTATTTGAGTCATGTAGTTTTTTTTTTTTTTTTTTCTATAAGAGATCCATTAACATAAATTACATAATGGAACTCTCCCTCTCATAAATCATTCATCTATTTCAGGATTTAAACTCAAAACCTTTAAAATAGAGATCTTGATATGAGGTTGAACATTTACTTAATTGGTTGAGGGGAGTGTCTCTCAACTAGCAAATGGAAGGTTCAAACTCAATTTAACCTCACTTCTCCCTCCTCAAATATTCAATAAGGTTTTTTGTAGACCAAAAAAAAAAAGAGATATTGATCTCTAAAATATCCCCTAAAAGACGTATAGTTCTTTTACTTATGCAGGTCTTCCGATATATTTGAATTCATTCTATATATTGTTTCGAGCATCATTAATGCAAAAATTTCTCTTTAATCAAAAAAAAAATAAATAAATAATAGACCGCACAGATCTTCTTTCTCCTTTTAATAACCTTTCCATCTCAAAGGTAGACGAGATTCGATCCAAAATTGTTAGGTCACATAGGAATTAGCGCATTATGATGCATAGACATGCCCATTTGGAATTGGGGCTATTTAATTATTCATTAATCAGCAAAAGAAATTTTCTCGATAAGAGAAGGGAGGAATTGCATCGAGTTGAATAATTCTAATTGGATAGTATTAGTAAGAAATTTCAACGTAAAAATTTTTTATAAAGAGAAAATGAAATCAGGTTGATAGATTGCCATCGCTACAAGGACACCATTCAAATTCTTTATATGTAAATATTGTTACACAACAACACAACTGCTTACATTTGATTTTTTGTTGGGTATGTAGGCATTAACGAATGGGATATACAAGAGTTGCCTACATAGGGCAGTGGTTAACGATTACAAGGACAGGGCATCGCTGGCATTCTTTCTTTGCCCGAAAGGAGACAAGATTGTGAGACCACCAAATGATCTCGTGCCCGATGAAGGCAAAAGGCTGTATCCAGACTTCACGTGGACGGAGTTTTTCAATTTCACACAGAAGACCTACAGAGCCGATGAGTCCACTTTTCCAAATTTCACCAAATGGGTCCTCTGTCAATCTTCCAAAGCAACTAATGAAACCCCCTAGCTAGCTAGTTGTGTCGCTTATAGATTCCTTCGGACTTGCCTGGATTTGTGTTGCATTTTGCATTTTAAGTTGCATTTTGATTCCTGGAAGCGGCCAAGCAGGTCCAGGTGACTTTGCAATGTGCCTAATAAGAATGTTCTTCGGAGACATTATAAATTAATAAAAGTGGTGTGTTAATGTGTCTCGTTTCAATACTGCTTAATCTGCATTTTCTTTCGTTTGTGACCGGCATAATATGGCCGAATGAGCCAAGGAAAGCTTTTTTTTTTTTCTTTTCTTTTTTTTTACTAAATATTAAGGTTGAGCTATTGGTGGAATATCGATTCTTCTAAGGGTTCAAGGCCACAATTTTTCTCGATTGACGAGTTTTTTTTTTTTTTTGACATCATCATTTTTATTTATTTCAGAGCCCAAAATATCAAGTAATATTGAGGTTGACCTATGTGTTTTGTTTATGTTTATTTTCCATAAAGGTTTGAATGTAAATTTTTTTTCCAAATCTACCCAATTTGATCTGTGAGCACATTTGAAAAAAAACTATAGACTTTTTTTCGTTTGCTGAAAAATATGAACTTAAAGACTTATTAAAGTTATTATTTATCCAGTCCGCCTATTATGGGTCCCTTTGTCTGACCCAACTATAATGCAAGACTTGGATTGGGCTGAAAACAGAACAATTATACAATATTTGCCTTATGTAACACGTTGGGATTATTTAGCTACTATGTTCACAGAAGCAATAACAGTAAATGGACCAGAACAGTTGGGAAATATTCAAGTACCTAAAAGAGCCAGTTATATCAGAGTACTTATGTTGGAGTTGAGCCGTATAGCTTCTCATCTGTTATGGCTTGGTCCTTTTATGGCGGATATTGGTGCACAAACACCTTTTTTCTATATTTTTAGAGAAAGAGAGTTCGTATATGATTTATTCGAAACTGCCACAGGTATGAGAATGATGCATATACTTTTTTCGTATCGGAGGAGTAGCAGCTGATTTACCTCATGGCTGGATCGATAAATGTTTGGATTTCTGCGATTATTTTTTAACGGGAATTGCTGAATATCAAAAACTTATTACGCGAAATCCTATTTTTTTAGAACAAGTTGAAAGAATAGGTATTATTGGTGCAGAGGAAGCAATAAATTGGGGTTTATCAGGACCAATGCTACGAGCTTCCGGGGTGCAGTGGGATCTTCGTAAAGTTGATCATTATGAGTGTTACGACGAATTTGATTGGGAAGTACAGTGGCAAAAAGAAGGCGATTCATTAGCTCGTTATTTAGTCCGAATTGGTGAAATGACAGAATCCATAAAAATTATTCAGCAGGCTCTGGAAAGAATTCCGGGAGGGCCCTATGAGAATTTAGAAACCCGACATTTTAATAGAGAAAGAGATGGAGACTGGAATGATTTTGAATATCGTTTCATTAGTAAAAAAACTTCTCCTACTTTTGAATTGCCGAAACAAGAACTTTATGTCAGAGTCGAAGCCCAAAAGTAGAATTGGGAATTTTTCTGATAGGGGATCAGAGTAGGTTTCCTTGGCGATGGAAAATTCGCCCCCCAGGTTTTATCAATTTGCAAATTCTTTCTCAATTAGTTAAAAGAATGAAATTGGCTGATATTATGACAATACTAGGTAGCATAGATATCATTATGGGGGAAGTTGATCGTTGAAATGATACTTGATCTTGATACAACAGAAACACTTGATATAAGAGAAGTACAAGTTATCAATTCTTTTTCCGGATTGGAATCTTTAAACTTAAACGAAGTCTATGGAATTATATGGATGCTTGTCTCTATTTTGACTCTTATATTGGGAGTTGTGATAGGTATACTAGTAATTGTATGGTTAGAAAGAGAAATATCTGCAGGGATACAACAACGTATTGGACCTGAATATGCCGGCCCTTTAGGAGTTCTTCAAGCTCTAGCGGATGGGACAAAATTACTTTTCAAAGAAAATCTTTTTCCGTCTCGAGGCGATACTCGTTTTTTCAGTATCGGACCGTCCCTAGCAGTCATATCAACTCTATTAAGCTATTCGGTAATTCCTTTCGACTATCGCCTTGTTTTAGCTGATCTAAATATCGGCATTTTTTTATGGATTGCCATTTCAAGTATTGCTCCTATTGGACTTCTTATGTCAGGATATGGATCAAATAATAAATATTCCTTTTTAGGTGGTCTATGGGTTGCCGCTCAATCGATTAGTTATGAAATCTCATTAACTCTCTGTGTATTATCCATATCTCTACGTGCGATTCGTTAAAACATAAGTTTTTCCCTATTCTTTTTTTTTTCGAAAGAAAAAAAGAAAATGAAATAAATTGAATAGGATATCTTCATTTTTGTATTTATCATTTAGGTTAATGAAGTAAATTGAATAGTTATATGAGTGAAAGAAAACAGCTTCTAAATTTTTCTAAATTTGCAGTAAAAAAAATTGAGACTCAGTTCTTATGTACAAAAGTAAAACAAAAAGAGACATAAGAATACGAGACCGAGACCGGTTGCCCCAAGAGTGATTGATTAATCGTCCGAGCTTGAAGCGGGTTTAAAAGATCAACCTTAGTGAGTTTTTACTATCATTTATATGTATTCACATTATCATAAGTTAATGGGCAGTTGCGAAAGAATAGAATGGCTGGATGCTTAGGAACACCATGAGAAACAAAGGATTAGTAACAGAGATTCTTGAAATTATTCAAAAGGATATTTCTGCATAATATAAAAAGAATATTAATTGGAGTTCGAAATTGGTAGAAATGATCAGACAGTACTCTCCATGATTCCGATCCAAAGTATGCTTCCAGCAACCGATTAAAGAAATAATTATCAGAAACGAAAGAACCTTTTTTTTTCTTTTTTTCTATATCCATATTCATATAGAGAGAATTCATATCCTAATTCGAGAACTAAAGGAATGTCCATAGATTAAACTATCTATATGGTTATAATCTAGCGTTGGCCACTTTTTCCAGAATTCATATCCTAATTTGACAAAAGCTATTGTAAAGAGAGCAATAAGCGAGGGCTCTCACCAACGGTCCCCATCAAAAACCTTATCCAACAGTCCATTCATAAGGTTCTTCCTTTTCTTTTCTCTCTCTCTCCTACCTGTTGTACTCTCATTTTGTCCAGTTTAATTAAAGATGTGCTGAAATTCTCTCTTTTCCTCTCCAATTTGAATCAAATTGTAATTTGAATTTGGATCGCGACTGATTTGGAATTTGAAATAAAAAAAAAGAAAAAGAAAAGAGAAAAGGAAAATTAGAAAAAAAAGGGAAAAAAAGAAAAAAGAGAAAAAAATGAAAAAGCAAAATAAAAAATGGAAATAAAAATAAACAATTTTTTATTATAAATTTGATTTATTACAAATCCAAATTTCAAGTATAACCAGTCCAATTTTACATCTTGGGAAGAGCCTCATTCTTCATCGGATTCACACAAGTATAATAAACATGTCCTCATTGTCCTGCTAAATCCCAGACTGATAAAAGAGGTGGCCCACAAACTGTTAAAATTCCAAGAGTACGTTATGCATCATCGAACCCTCATATGAGACCCCCCACTCGACCTTGTGACTAAAGCCGGCTGTATCCGTTTTCATCAATTTAATCCATGGCACGAGGGAATTGTCCCTACTTCATATCAAAATGCAAAACGCAATCTTAGACCCTCAGGGTGTGTTTGCCACCCAACCAGAAAGTTTCCGTCTTTCTCTCATAAACAACAAAGAAACGTGGGAAAGAGAAAACAAGAAATAAGATGTCTCACTTCTTTCTCCAAACTGCTCAAGTTCACAGATTTGGTAACGTCACGTTCGTATTAAAGCCCAGCGTCCTGATTTCTCTAATGTTTCTCTCACGTCAGTTGCTGAGCCAACTTGTAAGCTATGTAGGAGTGGTTACCTAGTCATCAAGTCTCCTCTAATAATAGACAGAGCAGATCTTGTGGGAGCTGGAGAATTCAGCCAACTATAAGGGGAAATACGACGCCTTTTGGTATAGTGAAGTCGGAGAAAGGAAAACTTGGTGTTTCATAGAAGCAACCCAAAAAAGTGCGTATGAAAGTTGTTGGGTCCATCGCATGTGATGGAATGGAAAAATTAAAAGGGAAGATTGTTCTCTTGGTAAATTCAAGTTATACGAGAATATTTTTTTGTGGTAATCAAATTAATCTCCTGAATGTTTTTTATAAAAGGGATTAATTGATAAATATGTCAGACAGAGAGAAAGAAGCTGAGAAAAGCCAAGAGAAGAGAGGAGAGTAAAGAAAGTTAGGTTAGAAGACCAGTGTTCTAGTCTGAGAATAGTCTTTAGTGATATCTCTGTCGTCTTCTAGTATAGCTCTCCAATAGTTTATTGAGGTGTAAGATGGGTGTACATGGGTTTTGAATTTGGGTATCAAACACGGGTTTCTAGTTAATGTACGGTATATTCCTCATATAATAATAGATGATACTTTCTCTATGGACTTAGGTAAATTGTCAAATCACGTAAATCTCTGTGTACGCGTATTTATTTTTATTTCTATTGATTTGTGTATACTCGCATTGTAATTGGATCGCGCTTCTGTGGGCGGATAAGAGCTGAAAAATCCCAACAAAAGTTGCTTTATCTTGTTTGGATTGTCCATTATTTAGGGTTCCTTGCTCTTTGGTGCTTCAGTGTTCATTGTTTTCACTAGAAACTACATTTTTTTTGTAATTTTTCTGGAGATTTTGGTTTGTAGGTATTGATTCCTCAATAGATCTGGATTTTTTTGGGGTAATACGATGCTTATGGTGCGATGACCTTGGGGAATGGAAAACTTGATATTTTGCAAAAGCAATCCAAAAAAAGTGGGGTACGAAAGTTGCTTTATCTTGTTTGGATTTGTCCATGATTTAGGATTGCTTGTTGTTTGGTGCTTCAGTTTTTACTGTTATTACCCGGAACTATATTTCTTTGTAATTTTTCTAGAGATTTTTGTAAGGAGCTAAAATAAAGAGAGAAGAAGAAGGAGAATTTGGGATAAGGAATAGAAACAGAAACAGAGAGGATGAGGGAGAACTTCGAAAGGGATATTCAATTATCATCAACATAACCCCTTCTTACCCCTTTTACATGTTTATATTGTGACTCGAGTAGCTCGGAGTCGGCAATTACAAGGAAACTAAACAGAAAGAAGATAAAATAAGAAGATAAGGTAATCGCAGCAACATCTCCTTGAACATAGTGGGCTGGATCTTATTTACTATAGGCCTATTACTCGGCTTGGACTCTGTTGACTGCTACTAACTATTCTGGACCCGACTCTCTGGATCCTAACAATTTTGTTTTGCAAGTGTTGATTCCTCGACAGATCTGGATTTTTTTTTTGGGAAATATGATGCCTTTTAGTGCTGTGACCCTAGAGAAAGGAAAACTTGATATTTCGCAAAAACAACCCAAGAAAAGTGGGGAAAGAAAGTTGCTTTATCTTGTTTAGATTTGTCTGTGATTTAGGTTTGCTTACTCTTTGGTGTTTCTGTTTCTACTGTGTTCATTGGAAGCTACATTTTTTTGTATTTTTTTTTGGAGATTTTGGTTTGCAGGTGTTGATTTCTCAATAAATCTGGATTTCTTTGGATAGTACGACGCTTTTGGTGAGGTGACCTTGGAGAAAGAAAATTTTAATATTTCGCAGAAGCAACCCAGGAAAAGTCGGCTAAGAAAGTTGCTTTATCTTATTTGGATATGTCTGTGATTTAGGATTGCTTGCTCTTTGGTGCTTTAGTTTCTACTGTGTTCACTGGAAACTACATTTCTTTGTAATTTTTTTGAAGATTTTGGTTTGCAAGTGTTGATTCCTCAACAGATCTGGACTTGCTTTGTTTTGGGCAATTTCTTTGGTGCGGTGACCTCGAAGAAAGGAAAACCTGATATTTCACAGAAGGAACCCAAGAAAAGTGGGTTAGAAAGTTGCTTTATCTTAATTGGATTTGTCCATGATTTTAGGATTGCTTGCTCTTCGGTGCTTCAGTTTCTACTATGTTCACCAGAAACTACATTTCTTTATAATTTATTTGAAGATTTTGGTTTGCAAGTGTTGATTCCTCAACAGATTTAGATTTTTTTGAGTAATACGATGCCTTTTGGTACGGTGACCTTGAGAAAGAAAAACTTGATATTTTCTGTAAGCAACCCAAGAAAAGTGGGGTAAGAAGGTTGTTTTATCTTGTTTGGATTTATTTGTGATTTAGGATTGCTTGCTCTTTGGTGCTTCGGTTTCTACTGTGCTAACCAAAAACTACATTTCTTTGTAATTTTTTTTGGAGATTTTGGTTTGCAAGTGTTGATTCCTCAACAAATCTGGATTTTTCTTAGGTGAAAACAAGAATTTTGGAGATGAATCAATGATGGGAAAGAGACACAATGTGATAGATAGCGCCAAGTGATAAGGAAAATGTGAGTCCTGAGGTTACTTATTGCTTGAGAATCTTTGGGTAAGAAAGTTGCTTTATCTTGTTTAGATTGTCCGGGAGACGAAAAAGGGTTTCAAAATTTTGATGAAAATTTTTTTTCTAAACAACTAATGTTTTTTAATAAAATTAATAATTTACTCTTATATTTTGTACTCCTAATTTGTTTTACTTTTATGTTATTTCGAAACATAGGTGGTGAACCTATAGCTTAATTTGCACTTAACTAATTTTTTTCCTTGTATTTTTTATTATTTGATTACATTTTTTTTTCAATCTGGTTGCTTTGTTAAATATTAATTTTCCTTTATTTTAGTTATTTTTTCATTTTATGCACCCAAAAAAACTATCAAAAAATATTTATATTTTCACTGAGGATTCTATTGTCTTTTTACAAATACCAATTAAAAATATCTATACAATCAATTTTTAACTCATTTAAACAACTGATGAGAATATCATTTTCTTTCTTATAATATTTTTTCTCACAAAATTTTTTTTCTTAAACAAAGGCTAAAAGTTATAAGTTTTCATATTATGGTTAATTGAAAGTCTTAGCTGACAATATCATTTTAATAGATCACTGCATCATATGGTCAGTGCAAGGCAACATTGAGGGATAAAGCAACACATGTCAAGAAGATGCCAGTTTTGATCTTATGGAAAAATATATCTAGTGGTTCAAGTTTGCATCTTTTACCAAATGGCTTAAATTTTTAGACTTTGGTATGTCAGCATTTACCTGGCATGAACTACATTTAGTTGGTACCAAAAAATATACTTTAAAAAAAAAAACTATTTGCAGTTGTATTGTCTGTATAATTCCTCTCTTATTGGTCCATCAATTTACAGGTTTTTCAGCAAATCCTACTTTTCTTTTTGGTGAAAGCCTTATTGCAGCATAAAGATAGCACGGTTTCAGTTTATATGCCACTATTCTTTTTCTTGCTCTCAATCTTTTTCTATTTTGAGCCATAATCTGCATATTCTTGGTTTATTTATGGTTTTCTTGCGAAATTTTTATTTCATGTAAGATTTATGCCCTCTTGACTAAGGTTTGATGGTTTTGAAAGGGCTTGCTGCAAAATTTGTAGTAAGGAGAGGGAGATCAATGATTGCTTTTTCTTCTTATTCTAACTTTTATTAATAAACTAAATTCTTTATGTAAGAAGTTTACATAATAAACTAATTACAAATTCAAATGCTACTAACAAACTTTCAAATTTAAAATTAAAAATAAAACTGCTAGATAATCAAACTAGATAAATCTAGGATAAGTTAATTAGATTTATTCAAACTTCAACAACTCAAACTGAAACTTAAAACTTAAATTCTAAAACTTGAAACTTGAATTCTAAAACTTGATCTTGGCTACAAAATAACAGCACTGTCAATGTGCCAACACTCTTCCTTGAGGTTGACTTTTTGTATGCTTGAAATTGTTCTTAATTCTTCAAATATGATTCTCGAACTCCCCAAAAAGATTTTGGTTTTTTGCCCAAAAGTTATTCCAAACTCTCTTCTCAAACTTGTTTTTTTTTTTTTTTTCATCTCATACTCTTGCAACTTCACAAACTACAACTCTTCACTAATTTTAATTTTACTAAAACTCTTTGATTTTGACTTTTAAACTAAAAAACACATTGGTTCTTCAAGTTTTCACAAATTCTCTTACTAAAACCATTATTGTTAGAACCAGACCAAATCGACCGGTCAAACCAGTTCAACTGGTGACCGGCCATCTGGTTTGACCGGCCAAAGATTCGGTCTGGTTCATGTTAGTTTTTAATAAAAACTCAAACCGGTCAAAACTGGACAGGTTGAATCACTCTAAACCAAATTAAAAATTTATAAATTATAATTTGACCTTAAATTTTACTTAAATTATATTTTAAGTTCTAAATTTAATTAAAAATTTTAATTTAATCCTAAATTTAATCAAAACTTTCAATTTCATCTTTAAAATTAAAAAAAAAATAATATTTAATCACTATTTATAAATATTATTCTTTTAATTATTTTTATACATATATGTCTTATTAAATACCGATTCAACTGGTTGAATCTTGAACTACTAATATTTTCGATTCGATGATCAATTCTGTTCTATCAACCTTCACTAAAACTCTAGTTTCAGTCTGGAAAACTCTGATTTTAGCTAAAAACTCTAATTTTCAAATTATTTTTGGTAAAATATACTTAAATTTTACCATGCAAACCCACCATAGGGTTTTTAAATTGCTAAAATTAGTTGTTGGAGCCTTCTAATGGGGGAGTATTCTTTTATTGAGCTATCACTTCTCTATTGGACACCTTCAATATTTTTAATCTTTCAAACTTTTGAAACTTCACTGTTAGAGCCATTAAACTTTCTGGTTTGTATAATGAGACAACAAACTAACTTGTGCTTCTTTATTTCTCCTCCTGAAAGGTCATCCAATTTGATGAAAAAAAGGTAGCTGATGTAGCTCCACTCTTCTCTAGTTTAGAAACCATTCATAAAATTAATTTTTTTGTTGAAAATTCTCAAAGATCTGGTTTTTTATTTTGGTGGAGAAAACTCTCTAAATATTTTTTTTTTACTCAAAGAAACTTTCTAATTTTGGTGTTGCAAAAAATCTCTGGTTTTCCACTTACTCTTTTACTCATTCTTGATAAGTCATTAAGGATCTTAGTGCTCTGATACCACTGATGGTTTTGAAAAGGCTTGCTGCAAAATTTGCAACAAGGAGAAAGAGATAAATGGTTTCATTTTCTTCTTCTTCTAACTTTTATTAATAAACTAAATTCCTTATATAAAAAGGTTATATGATAAACTAATTACAAATTCAAATACTACTAACAAACTTTCAAATTTGAAATTGGAAATAAAACTACTAGATAACCAACTAGATAAATCTAGGATAAGCTAATTAGATTTATTCAAAGTTCAACAATTCAAACTAAAACTTAAAACTTCAATTCTAAAACTTGATCTTAATTGCAAAATGACAGCAACATCAAGATTGCCAATAGAGTTGAAGTTGGATAATGAAGATTAAACGTTATCAAGTCCTATGTCCATCTAACTTTTAACCCATTAGATGAAACGTTATAAAGTCCTTTAGTGTCTAACGTTTCTACATCCGCCAAACTTCTACTCCTATTAGAATTAGGTATTATCAAGTTTTTTGGTCTTCAGCAATGACTCTCTCTTTGCATAACAAATAAGTTCATTTGTGAAGCTTAATAATCCTAAAAAAATTGAAATGTTAAAGTTACTCTAGTTTATTTTGTTACACACTCTACCATGATTTAATTTTTGTATGGCTATCATATTCTTCCCAAGTCCACTTTTATTGGCCTTTTTTCCCCAAAACCTTTGATGAAACTCATCTACACTGCAGGTTGTTCACCAAACTAGCGTCCTTCTCTCACTTGAGGCATTTTGACCTTGTTTGTTCTATCCAGGTGACCGGATAAAAACTTCCAAACGTACAGGACCGATCATAGTAATAAAATTTTGGTAAATACTCCAAGTGTCAAACCAAAGGAACAGAGGATAATCGTAATTTATGTTACTTGAACAGAAAATTGATGTTGCAAAAATTATAAAAAAAAAATAAATACTATTAAATTAAAAAAAATTAAATTAGGACTCAAGAATAAGAATATTACGACTATAGGTTTTCACCTAGAAGGAATTAAACTATATGAAATTTTTGTAGACAAACGATTTGAATGTCAAATTCTTCTTAGTTAGTGTTATTTATCAAACAACCCTAACCATATTCAATCTAATTGTGATCTTCTCTCAAGCTCACACAAACTAGATTAAACTCATTAAGAATAGAGAATTTTTATTGATATCATATGAATTTATCTCATCTCTAACTCAAAATTCATATGTTTATCTATTTAGTGCACAACTCGTGTCTCATTTATCAATCTCAATACAAATCCTATAGCCACTTTCATGGTGATTAGGCATGAAAGCATATTTAAGAACAAAATAAACAAATCAAATTCCAGTTCTCAACATGAAATTGCAATATAATCCAAAGAACTATAAAATATTTACAAAAATCATATAATCCAACCTTAAATTAAATTAGGTTACATCCCTTTCACCCTAACTAAGATTTTTGCCAATCGTACTAAAAACTGAAAATAAAAAAAATAATAAACATTAAGAGTTCAAAAGAGAAAGAAGAAACGAGAAGGAATTGAAAACTCGTTTCCGATGTTTTCGTATTCCTTCCTTATGCTATTCTCATTTTCACTCTCTATGCTTCTCTCTGTATCGTCTTCTGTTCAAAAGAATAGCCTTCCAAAATTCCTCTAACTCTGCTGTAACTTTAGTATTTATAGTCCCCTCAAATAATAAAATTGTAAGCTCTAAAGAGTCTAAATTCGAGTCAGAAAAAAATTTATAAATTTCCTAGACAGTTTTAACCCTCTATCTTCGAACCCAAATTGCTCGAGAGGAGACAAGGTTGTGAGACCACCAAAGGATCTTGTGCTCGCTGAAGGCAAAAGGTTGTACCCAGACTTATCGTGAATTGAGTTTCTCAATTTCACACAACAAACCTACAGAGTCGATCCCGTGCTTGTTGACGGCAAAAGGCTGTACCCACTCTAGGCGTCGGTTATAACTCCTTTAGACTAGTGTGGATTTGTGTTGTCTTATAATAAGGATGTCTTCGGTCAAATAATAGAAATTCTCGAACCTTATTTCTCCAAATGGAGTCTCTCTCTAAAAATGTGTTTTTTTTTATAAAATAAAAAAAAATAAAAAAAAAGGGGAAGTAGTGAATGGGTTGTTGGGTGGCTGTGGGGGTTTTGATGGGGTGGGCCAAGAGGCCTCCATGGTAACCTAATCTCTCTGTTTTCTTTCTTTTAGCCACTTCATTCAAAACTATCCTTTTTTTTTTAAAATTATTTGGTTCCTCTCTAAAAAATCTAAGCTTATGGCTAATTCTATTACTTATCCTATACAAAATAGGTGGCCAATGCTAGATTGTGGTTTTATATTAGTTATTCTCAATTCCATGCTTGTCTTTTCTTGCATGATTTTAGTGGAGGATATATTATCAAATGCTGAACCTGTGGCCGAATGTCTTGAAACTTTATATCCTTACACTATCATAATTGGTGTTTTGTTAACCATAGTGTTACTTGTGACTCTAATTGGCTCATAACTTCATAGTCTTGGGATCTTGTTCATCTCTTTCCGTGTGATCTTTGTCCTTATCATCATAACTCTATCCTTTGTTATATTTATATCAATTGAGACTCGTACAGGCTTTGGATTAGTAATGTTAGATGAAGTTAACGGGGCACAATACGAACAATGATGTCACCGACTATTCAAATTGGATAAGAAAAAAGATTAGGAACTGGAGTAAAATTGAGTCTTATTTACCCCATTCCAAACCATGTGAATTTCCAACCATCCTACGTCCTTTCCAACATAGGTATCATATTCTGAGTCCTTGGCGTCAATTCAGTATGGTTGTTGTTTGTCGCTGCCAAGATATGATTCTATGTTTTCAAACGAAACATTAAAACAGAATGGGGTAGTTTTTTCATAAAGATTGTGAAATGTAGAAGGATGATCCAAGTACATTGTTCTTTGCATGTGCGAGTCTTGCAAAGCAGCTACAGTGGCGTAGCTAAAGACTTGTATGAGAAAGACAAATAAAGTCATAACTATAGCCCTCATTGTCCACATATCATTATAGTTGGTCGTAGTTTTTTCCTTGACATAAATTCTACAAAACTAGTTGGAACAGTTAAAGGAGTAATATCTATATGGCTTGGTAAAGCACCAAGCTATGTCTTCGCAACTATCAAAGATACCGCTTCACGCTGCAACAAACCATATATGTATTACTCCTCCAATTACCGATTCCCAACTTGTTTTGCAGAATCCATATCCAAGCAAAAACTCCGAGCAACAATAATGATATGCAGATAATAAGGACTATAGCCATGACAACATTTGTCTTTCTCATGTGAGTCTTTAGATATGGCAATGCAGTTGCCTTGCAAGACTCGCATGCAATCATCCTTCCACACGCCACTGTGTCGTTTAATCTTTCACTTGAAAACATAGAATTACATCCTAGCGGCGGCAAACAACCATCATACTAAATTGACGATAAGAACATAGGATATGAATTCTCTATTAGAAAGAATGCACGGGTTTTGGCAAGTTCACATAATTTGAGATAGGGTAAATAAGACTCAATTTGACTCAAATCCTAATCCTTTTCCTCATCCAACTTGAATAGTCTGACATTTTTTTTTTTATTATGCTCCACTGATTCCATCTAACATTATTAATTTAGAGCCTTTGCCAGTCATAATTGATGTAAATAAAATAAAAGAAAGATTTATAACCATAAGTACAAAGATCACAAAGAAGGAGAAAAACAAGTTCCTAGCACATTGGAGGTATAAGCCAACTATAGCAACAAGTAACACTATAATTAATAAAACATCAACTGTGATAGTGTAAGGATATAAAGTTTCAATACAATGGGCTAAAGGTTTAGCTTTTGATAATGTACCCTCCAATAAAATAAGGTTAAGAAAAGATGAGCATTGAACCGAGAAGAACTGTTATAAAACTATAATCTAGCATTGACCACCTCTTTTTCTAGGATAAGTAGTAGAATTAGCCATAGAATCAGATTTTTTTAAAGGAACCGAATAATTTTGAAAAAACAAAGGCTAATTTCGAAAGAAACGACTAAAAGCAAGAAAATAAAGAGATTATGTTAGCCATGGAGAACTCTCACTCACCCCATTAAAAACCACATATTTAACAATACATTAATAACTTCCCTTTTTCGTTCTCCCTCCCTTAGAAAAAAAAAACCACAAAAAACAATTTTTTAGAGAGAAACCCAATTTTAGATAACAGAGGGGAAATAAAGTTTGAGAATTTCTATAATTTTCTCACCACCCAAACAGAAAGTTTCTTTCTTTCTCTTAGCACCATCATCGTCAGCGAGGGAAACCTGGAAAAGAGAGAACAAGAAAGAAGATACCTCACTTATTCTCTAAACTGCTCAAATTCCCGCATCTGATAACACCACCTTGCTGTTAAAGCCCAGTGTCCCAATTCCTTTGCTCTACCCCGTGGGGTTGGAGAATATGGGCCGACCATGAAGGGGGCGCTGGGCTGCCATTAGAAAGAGCCCTGTTATGGTGATGCTTCTCAGTTGCCCATGTGGTAGAAGGGGACGCTGGTCAAGAAGTATCACCATAACTATGGTGATTTCCACCGGCAGCCCATATTCTCCAACCCCGCATGGCTGCCGATAGAAGGGGACGCTCCTTGACATCGAAAAGCTGTAAACACATCAATCTTCTACTCTAAAGCTCAAGGGCTTGCTGCAGGTCAGCTTGCTCTTCCAGTTTCCTCCTCCACAACACGTCTTGGGTATTGTAGAACATCCTTGCTCCTAATTGAAGGACAAGAACAGAGTTAGGTGCCAGTTCACCATTTTATTTCCCAAGCAAAATTGGATGGTGGTCTGTTTTCATTAATTACCGAGCAGGAGATCAAAGTGGTCTCCTGAATCAAGGCCAGTAGGGGTACTACATAGGGACAACTCTCCTCTCTCCACTTCTTGCTGCTGTTTGCTTCCTGAAAATCAAGGAAATAGATAATTGTAACTGAAAGTGTCATTTGAAACAAAGAAATTTTGGAACAAGTAAGCAGCCAAAGTATTGCCTGTACTTCTCTGGGATTTTGCCTTTCTCCTTGTAAGGCTTAACAAGCACTCTAGCATCACACACAAAATGAGGATTCCCTTTAGCCAAGATGATTTTCGCAGTCTTCGGATAAACAAAAGTAACAAAACCAAACATCCTCTTCTGCTGTTATGGAATCCTCACATCTTGTACCAGCCCATAAATACTGCAACAATTACCCAAAAATCAAGCAATAAACTCCTCCACATGCTTAGCAGCAAGTACAAAGACGAGTTTGGAGAAAAATAAGAACCTGAAATAGATTGACACATCTTCCTCTTGAAAATGCTATTGGCTAGGAAAGTCAAGTAGATCTGCCTAGAGGCCGGGGTCAAGTAGATCTGCCTAGAGGCCGGGTTAATCAGATCATTCCTATCAAACCGAGATAGGTCAAATTTGTGCATGTCCTCACCTATCGGCAAAGCAGCAGCAGCAGCCCTACAAAAATTTTACCCAGCAATCAGTACGGAAAAAAGATTTGTGCATGTCCTTACCCATCATATTCAATTAGTTTTACACAAATCAATAAACATAATATTTTGGTTCAATGCTTGAGTTAGTTATTGTAATAGTAAAATATAATTGAATGAATACATACCTGAATCACAAAGTTACGCCTCTCACAATCCATAAACATAGTAATGCTCCAATTCACTTTAGCCATTATTTTATCCCTTACTGTGGAAAAGCTTAGCTGGTCCCTGGAAGTGAAATGACCTACTCGTTGAACCAAAGGCAGGAGAATAGATTTGTGATGGGAACATGCCCTCTTATAAGGACACAACCTTCAGGAACATCTGCATGAACTCAATCATCGAGTAGAGAATTTTAGAGATATGAAGATAAAAAATGTAACAACGTTAACAACGCAATAATCATTCACATACCACTAATTATTGGAAACTTGGCTTCTGAAAATGGTGTTAAACCCTCCTTTTTGTTAAAGGCAACTGCAAATCAATAGAGGCATTGTCATACTTTCCGCCACCTTTATTAGCTTCATCCTCTTGAAGCACATCAAAGCACCTATAGTGATTTGCGATAGCAAAAGTTGCATTATCCCGCCACAAGAATCTGAACTAACACATAAGGTGCTAATCAAGACACCAAACATTTTATCAAATTAAGCTCAAAACAAAATCCTGATATGGTCCTACTACCTCTAGAATCCACATGTAATCAAAAAAGAATCTATGGGTATGGGACCTGTACTATATCAAAGACTCCAAAAATAAATGCATTCAAAAAGAGCAATTAAATCATATGTCTGATGTTGGCAATATCTGGTTTGACTTGAAATGACAGGACAATTCAGAATAGTCCAAGGCAATTATCGTAAAGTCTTAATTCTTATTTGGGGGAAAAAAAAAAGATGGAAAGTGGATGTATATGCAATACCATCTAGCCAAATCAATTAATAATTTGATGTTCATCTGTTTGCAGGAGAATTATAGATAGCCCCTCATATTGCAAACAAAAAATGATCCTAAAATAGATTGGTTTATTCAGTGATGATTTGTACTGTGGTAAATAATTATACAGACACAAAGTCGGTGTGAAGTTAAACACACGTCAGTTAGATAATAGATGAAAAGTTCAAAAGAAAAGCTTGAAAAAAGTGAGCAAGAATAGACCACAGAGATCACTCGGGACACCTTTGTCAAAGCAAAGGCGTATACAAACAAAAAGCAGGTTGAACCTTTGAAGAAGTTGGTAAGGATCGACAACAAGTTGCAGCTTTCCATCAATCCATATAGAGTATTTAACATTGGGGAAGATCCAATGCAATAGAAGCTTTGGAACCTGTCACATTTTAGCACTCTTAGTAGCGTTTTTCATTAGTAGCATACAATGAAAATGAAAGACCAAAGAAGAAAGAAATAGATGATAGATTAAAATGAATTTGTCCAAGATATCCTACTATCAAAGAGTAGCACTAAAATTGAGATTAATATTTGTTCAACTTTGAGACAAAAACAATTATTCCCTCAAAATAAAAAGCAATGACTATTCTCTATCTAATACTTATAAAACAAACAGGAAGAGCAGAGGAAGAAAAAAAATAAAGAAAGACGAAAGCACAGAGAAAATCATTCCTTTTTATTTTAAATGAAACCGCTGCATAGATGGTATTTTGAAGAAATACCCCCAGAACCTTCATCCATACAATATACAAGACATATGCCAAATCAACCTAAAATCACAGCCCAAACATCCAGAAAAGGAACTGCTAATGCAAGAACACAACAAAGCAACCATAATTACCTCTGGCTATCAGTCGATTGTCGTTGAGAGAAGCAAGTTCATGCACTTAGGAAAGAACGGAAAAGACGGAGCAGAACCATTTAGCTGGGAAGCAGCAGCAGCAGCAACAAATCTTTGCTGCTGAGCAGACGTGGATCTAATCATCTCATGGTACTGGTCCATCATCTTGAACCCACCAAATTTGCACCATCTGATTGTCCTAGAGCACCATGGCATGGACAAACCTACAATTACTCCCATTCTTGCAGTACCCTCTAGCAAAGCAGAGACACGGCCTCCATCCGTACTCCAAAATAGCGTCGGCAACTGAACAGCTCCGACGGCGAACCGAGCCACCCCAGTAAGAGGGGAACAGCAAAGGTTCGGCCGCACCAGTTGGACTTTGATAAAGTGTCCAGTTAAGGGTAAAAAAGATCCGAGCTTTTCGGACCAATCTTTGGACCATGCGGCGCCTTTTGGGGCCGTGGCCATGGACTTGGAGAAAAGAAAACTTATTGGATATTTCGCAGAAGCAACTCAAGTCTAGATCTAGGGTTACTTCTTGCTCGATTTCTTTTCTTTTGTTTAAAAATTATGGTTAAATGCAAGTCTCTGCAAGTTCCATTGGATGGTAATTGCCACTCACCAGTCACTCTTAAAAGAGGAAACTGTACTCATGCAGAACATTTAATAAATGTAGATAAAAGTAGCGGGAGAGAGAGCGACAGACCATAATTATCTGCCCTCGTGGAATTTTTTCCATTTTTTTTTATTTTCGAATCAAATTTTTATGATTAAATATCTTTACCCTTTTTTAAAAAAGAGGAATTGTAGTGAGTAGAACTGTAAGAGAGTTGGAGAGCCCTGAAGTGTGTGCTTGTGTTTGAGGAGCACAAATAGGTGAAAAATTGGTGGTGGGGTGAGCGTAAATTCCCTGGCCCCATCAAATCCCATTCGCCGCCTTTTTTTTTTTTTTTTTTTGGTTAAATTATAATTATAATTTTAGTTGAGTTTTTTAATATTATTTTTTAAAAAATTTAATTATATATACTTTATTTTTCTTATTTTTGTTTATTATCAAATAAAATATTTTTAATTTTTTTCTCATATTACACTCTTCTAAATATAATAAATAAAATATATTATTTTTTTAACATTTATTTTTCTCACATTCTTCTCTCTTTCTTTTTTTTTCAAACAAATAATTAAAATAATATTAAATATGTTTAAAATTAAATAAATTTTTTTTAATAAAAGGTAACATTAAATTTGTTTTCAAAAAACAAAAAAGAAACTAATGATGTTTGAAAGTGGGCCCGCGCTGTGGCTGTGAGGTTGGTCCCCGAAATGGCTCCCGAAAGAGAATAATTACAAGGGCGCAACTACTCGGTCAGGGGTAGCAAGTGGTGCACCAACCGACGAGAATAAATGTTATATTATTTTTTTATTTTTTTAAATTAAAATTAAAGTTTAAATAAATATTATCTTAAAATAAAAAATATAAATTTTTTATAAAAAAATTTTAAAATAGTACTAAAAATAATTATTATATTATATTTTAATGCAGTACTAAAAATAATTATTATATTTATATATGTATTAATGTATGTACCAAATATTTTCGTAATTACAAACATAAAAAAAAAATTGAATTTAAGTATACATTCAGGATTTTATGTGTCTACAATATTATCCGATTGAAATAATAGTAAATTTTTTTAAAACTACAATAAAATTTAATACATTAATAACAATAATAAAATAAAATTTAATGTAGCAATAAAAATAATAAAATATACTTTTTATATTTTTATTGTAAAAAATGTTATACTCATTTTAACAAAAATGTACTCTTATATTCAAATAAAAATTCAAGCACAACAGGCCGGAGTCTGTATTTTTTTTCAAAAAAATTTATGTTACCCCCATAAATTTAGCAAGCTACTCAGCTTGCCAGTACGCGGCTATTGACTTAGACATCCACTAGCCTAGTCCCTGCAACGCACATGGAGTGGTCATGCTCGTACATGAATGCGTGGCCAAGTGGTGAAAACTGAAATACACTACACTTTGGTTTCATCAATGCGTTGGATTTAACTACATAAATACATAAAAAAGAATATTATAAAAAAAAATAATAAAATATATATTTTATTTAATAATATTTAATAATTTATTTATTTTATTTTTAAATTTAATATATTTTTATAATTTAATAATTTATATTATTATATGCCTATTACATATTTCATTCGGCGTTACTAAAGAGGATTTTCTTGCTTATATACGTAATTGCATTATTATTACCAACAAATTTATAAAAATAATCGTATGAACACTAAAGCGCTCGATCGAGAGAGAGAGAGAGCGGGCAAAAAAAAGAGAGAGAGAGAGAGAGAGAGAGGGGACTTGGGTAGATTGTTATTTTAAGTTCGTTGAATATTGAACCTTTATTATGTATGAGAAATTGATGATACATATGGAATAAATTTCAAAGAAAAGTATCATCACAGACTCGAATCAATCAAAATCATATCCACGGTAAATCTTTGACTTTGGCATTCATGGAAAAATTTACACACATAGACCGAGAGGGCAAAGGGCAAAGGCCAATAGCTAATAGGAAATCCTTTTGGCCATAGGAAATCCTTGTGGCTTGGGGTTTGCCGGATTGGCAAAATCTGAACTTCAAAAAACTGATCAAAGTCAAACCCACAAGCAACGGTCTCATGTAATTCCTCTCATGGAAGATTAAGAAACAGTGCCGTCATGCAGATTTTATAGCAAAAAAACAAACAAAATAGAGTGATCCAGCTCCTCCTAAAAGAGTTCTAGATTATACTAACTGATTTGTGCATCAATCTGAATCTTTGGAGGGAAATTTTGTTGTTGTAACAACTATAGCTAAAATTCCAGAAACTTGACAACTGAAGGGAAAGGCTTGAACAAAAGAAATAATGCAAAATCAATGCAACAACATCAATGCTTCAACACTCCTCCTTTGTGGTGTTGCATTGAGTCTCCTCCTTGATGCTTGATTCACTGACTTGATCTAATTTGTTGATTAGGATTTGATTTTGTGGTTCAATACCAGATTTGAGAACTTGAACAAGCTTTGTTTTGTTCTCAACATCAGCACACACATTGACACTTTTAATGATTTGTTTTTCATCAAAAACATTAGAATTTGAGTCTATAAGATTCTTGCTCTTCCTGGAGCTAAAAAAGGACTTATGAGATCTGTTTTTCTGGTCAGATTTGATGTAGATACATGTATTTGTTGCTGGTTTTGATTTCTTGCCCATGATGAAATTGACCTCGCAGCAGAATCTAAACTTTCAACTAAGTTCAAAGGGAACTTGTTTTCCACCATCTTGACTTTCAGAATTTCAAGGTTGTTAGAATCATGAACTAAGCAAAGATTATTCTCAAAGGTTACTGAATAACCTTTTTTTGTGATTTGAGCAACACTGAGAAGATTTTAATTCAAATGAGAAATAAACAGAACTTCTGAAATGAGTTTGATACCTTTGTTAGTTTTGAGTAAAACAGTCCCTTTGCCTTTAGACTCGACAACAGCATCATTGCCAAGCATAATACGCACTTTAAAGCTTGAATCCAACTCTCTGAAGAACCTTGAATCATAGCACATATGACTGGTACATCCACTATCAATGTATCAGATCTGATCTTTGCTTGCAGTCCCAACTTCGGAGGCAACAAAGAGATATTCTTCTTCTTTTTGTTGACCTTCTGCTGAGGTTGTAGAGGCTGATTGTTCTTGTTTTTGCAAACTTTCTCAGTATGGCCAAGCTGATTACAGACATTGCATTTTGCATCTGGTTTATACCAACAGAATTTAGGCAAATGAGTTGTCTTTTTGCAGTAGGGACAAGAATCAAACTTATTTTTTTCCTTTTGTACTGCTTCCAACTTGCTTTCCATTTGAAATTATGGTGTTTTTCATAAAATTGGGCTGAGAAAAGGGATGATGCTTTGCTGGAAATGCACCTTCAGTTGAATGTTCTTGCCTGATGTTTCTCCTAAACTCAAAAGCTTGAATAGCATTCATTAACTCAGTGACAGTTGGTGTGGAGATATCTTTTGAGTTTTCAAGTGAAGAAACCATGGACTCAAACCTCTCGGGCAAGCTTACAAAGATTTTCTCAACAATCCTTTCATCTTTGAGGTCTTCACCAAGTAATCTAACTTGGTTTACAATTTTCATGAGCCTATCAACATAGTCTCTTACATTTTCAGATTCTTTCATCCTTAGAACTTCAAATTCTCTTCTAAAATTGAGAACTTGCATCTTTTTTGTTCTTTGGTTACCTTGAAACTCTTCTTGGAGCTTATCCCAAGCTTCTTTGGCTGATCCACATGTCATGATCCTTGTGAAAATGACATCAGAAAGTGCTGAATGAATATAGGTGAGGGCTTTGAAGTTCTTTGATTTTTGCTCTTTGTAATTTTTGATTTGAGCAACTGTTGGGTTGTTTGGAAGAGGTGGAGGTTCAGCTCCAGTTTCTACAACTTCCCACAAGTCAAATGCACTTAAGTAGGTCTTCATTTTGACAACTCATATGGCATAGTTCTCTCCTTTAAAAATAGGAGGTGGAAGAGCAGAAAAGTTATTGGAGGCCATAGTTGATGTTCTGGTTTTTTCTGGAAAAAGCAATCGATTTTTCAAAACAAAGGTGGTTGGTTTTCTAGATTCTTTCACTGAAATTTTAAGTTTGTTATTGATGATCACAGGCTCCTTAAGAACAAGGAAGCTCCGATACCATTTGAAGGAAAATAAGAAGAAGAAACTGGAAGGAAATATTGCAGCTATAAGTTCAGTAACTAGGAAACCAGTAAGCTATGGTAGAAAGTTTGTGTTTTAACAAGAGAGAACAAGAGGCAACGAGAAATAAGGAAGGAAGAAGGACAAAGTTTTTGAAAATAGACCCACTTTCATTTACATAATCTGATAGTTTATACAAAGCAACTTGAAATTCAAATTTTAAACATGATATAAGCTTACATCATCACATAATTACTTACAACAACACTATAACCAAAATATCTTTTGATTATATAGCAAAAAACAGACAAAATAGAGTGATCCAGCTCCTCCTAGAAGGGTTCCAGATTATAGCAATTGATTTTTGCATCAATCTGAACCTTTGGAGGGAAATTCTGATGTTGTAACAGCTACAGTTGAAATTCTAGAAACTTGACAGCTGAAGGGAAAGACTTGAACAAAAGAAATAATGCAAGATCAATCCAGCAACACCAATGCTTTGACAAAATCAAAGTTGAGTCAGAGCGAAGAATATCTATTGGGCGTCTTACCGGCTCCTTGTAACAAGTTCCTGATGCATGCGATAGGCTTTTTTGCAAGAGAAATAAATTCAGTGCCGACAGCCTGAAGATATTTCCATACTTGGGAAAAAAACACAGCCAGATTTAAATGAATGTCGCAACAAGCAGAATATGCATAGCTTTCAAAAACAAGCATTCACCCTCAGCAATAGGGATCTTGAGCAGCATGTAATAACACTGAAAATGAACAAATATAGTTGAAAAAAAATAATATGAGTGCATTAGTTAAAATTATCACACTGGCATTTGTAGCATGAGGGGAAATATAATTGGTTATGAACACCATCCTTTCCCAAAACGTGCATCATGATTCTCTTTAGCTGTCCAAGAAGCACAAAACAAAGGAGCTTCTATCGCAACGAAAAGTAAGACAAGAAATATCAGTAGGACATCAATTGAAACATCATATTAATTAAACTAGTTATTTATTATGTTTGTACTTATTATCTAATTTAAGTTACATTTTTTGTACTTAAATGTTTACTATTTTAGCTTTTAACTAGATTTGCCGTAGTAGGATAGTTACGTTCAAAATGGCTCTTACGATAGGGCTGCCAGGGGTATATAGATATAGGTGCTCAACCACGAGACCTCCTCTTGCGTTACTAAATTATGAACTGAAATTACCAGATTGAAGTTTAAACACTGTGGAAATAATGTATATACTAGCAAAAAAATAATATTTTGTGGATATAATAACCCATTTTTATGAATATTTTTGTTTGTTGTTTAATGTCAAGATATTTATAAGAAAAATTAAATAAAACGGTAAAAGTACATAAAATAATGACAATTGTGTGCTGCTCGAGTAATTAAACTAGTTATTTCTTCTATTACATTTATAACCGAGAATGGTTATTTATATAGCCAAACAGTTGGGAGAACTATCATTGGAGTTGGGATTGCAACTTTGTGGTAGGTAAGCAAAGTGACAGTAGATTTAAGCTGCTTATTTATTATTGCATATCAATGGGAGAGTTTGGAGTGGATATAATTATTACTAATTTTTAAGTCCATTCAAATTAAAAAATAATTAAACTACCACTTGTAGCCAATTCCCATGATTTATTTTGAACTACAAAAAAAATGGGGCAGCAAAAAAATTTACTGTTCAGCTGTTGCATCGTTTTTATTCTAGAGTGAGTTCAAAATAAGGCGTGGAAATTAGTTGCAACTAGTTTAATTATTTTTCAATTAAAATGGACTCAAAAACTAAAAGTAATTGTATTTGCACCTAATTCTCTCGTTGATTTATCATTGTCCAGGATATTATCAAAAATAGAATTTATGATCAAATGTATTGAAACTTTAGATAATTTAGCCATTACGCTCGGTGTGTTGTTGATGATAACCTAACTTGTTGGTTTCCCTGACTCAGCCTCAAATTTCTGTTCATACTCTTTATATGTGTTCTTATTGTTATAACTTTTATCCTTTCGTTTATTTTTGAAGATTGAAACTCGCCAAGCCCCTGTATTTAAATTGATATTATTAGATGACATTAATACAATGTAATACGAGAGATACAATGTCATAAATTATTCTATTTGGATGAGAAAAAGGCTTAAAAATTGGAGCAAAATTAGAACTTGCTTACTTAATTCCAAAACTTGTGCCATTCTTAAGGATCATTCTTAAGGATCATGTATCTCTTCCGACAGAGGCATGGTATCATGTGTTTTGTCACAAATTCAATATGGTTGTTGCTTGCAACTGTCAGGTTTCAACATATTTGTAAATGGAATATTGACAAATGCATCAACTAATGGTGACGATTGTGAAACGTGGAAGAATGATCCAAGCACGCTATGCTTTGAATGTGAGTCTTGCAAAAAAGGTGTACTGGCAGGCCTAAAGACTCACATGAGTGCAAGACTCAAGTTCGAAGCATAGCGTGCAAGACACACAATCCTCGCCATTAATGTTCCATTTACAAATACATTGCAACTTGGGGGAGGCAAGCAACAATGATAGTGAATTGGTGACAAAAACACATGGTACCGCGCTCTAAAAGAGGGGACATAGATCCTTGAGAATGTCACATGTTTTGGAATGGAGTAAGCAAGTCTTGATTTTGCTTCAATTTTTGATCCTTTTTCTCATCCAAGTTGAATAATCTATGACATTGTATCTCTCGTGTTGCAACTCATCATGTCATCTAATGGTATCAATATAGATCCAGGGCCTTGGTGTGTCAATTTTCAAAAATAAACAAAAGGACAGATTTATAATAATAAGAACAAATATAAGAAGGAAGAATGTGAAAAAAATCCAAAAACTTTCGAGGCTCAAGCCAAGGAAACCTACCAAGGAAACCTACAATTGAAGTTATTATCAACGACACACCGAGCACAATGGTTAAATTATCTAAAGTTTCAATACATTCGAATATAGGTTCTCTTTTTGATAATATCTCGGACAGCAAAATTGGGAAAGAAAAGGAAAACATATAACCAACCAAAACTCTTATGATAGAGTAGTCCAACATCTACCACTTAGCCATAGAGTAGGCCTCTGTTACAAATTGGTCCTATGGCTAAGTGGCAGACATTGGATTGCTCTCTCGTCAGAGTTTTGGTTGGTTATATGTTTGTTTTGATTGCAAAAAAGGTCTTCTGTTTTTGGTTTTTTTTTTTTTTCATAAAAGCCCAAAAAAGAAAAAAAGAAATAGAAGAAAGAAGACGCGAAGTGGGTGGATCAATTCACCCTCGCTCTCCCATTTCAGGACAAAAGTACATATATAAACATATATTCGTAATTAGTATAACATTTTAGTCTATACTAGCAAAGTCGTAATTCTTTTCCAATCATAATATCGTAGTCATCAATTAATCGAATTATAAAATAATAGTCCAACAAAAAGGATAAATGATTGTTTTTATTAAACATTGTGATTATTAGCAAGTTATGATTTTTTTTGGCATAAAAAAATTTATTGTAAATATGTTAGTTATTAAATTTACGGGCTGAACCAGAGTAATTTTCATTTGTTTTGCCATTCAATCCAACTCATATGAAGGTATTTAGTACCTAAGCATTGTTAACTCTAAATAGGTTATCCTCTATCCTATCAAATAGTATTAACGAGTTTGTAATTAAAGACATGTAAGGAATAAGTAGTCCTCTCCCACCACCCCAGCAAGGTATGATGTAAGGTATGAAAGAGAATTCCAAATAAATTTACGGGAACAAAGGAATTCTTGCAAGCTATTAATCAAGACCGGAGGCTAAAAAGGAGTTAATGAAAAGTTTGCTTTTTAGTCACTTCATTTAGTCTACTCATTTTTTACGTATCATATGATATTTATTTAAGTTATATACAAAAATAAATAGTTGCTTGTCTTTGGTGTAAAAAAAAGATATAGATTCTACAAAATTTAGTCACTTGTATTTTATGCACTTTTTGGTGTATTTTTTAAATGTGATAGTTATAGACCGTGACTAAGCATGACTCATTGTGTGTCATGCCCAAGCATGATCCATGCGCTGAGAGTTCTCAAGCCCAATCTAAGGGTTCGTTTGTTTAGTAAGAAAATAACATTTTGTAGAATCTACTTTCTGAAAATCATCTATTCCAAAAAGAAAATGCATTTTTTTAAACGTGCGTTTGTCAGATAAAAATAAGTAATTTCGTTTTTCTATGTTTATTGTATGAATATGAAAATTTTACCCCAAAAAAAAATCTCAAAAATTTTTGGCCCATTTTATGGCTTGTTGGATCACGGCTAACATGAAAACAACGGCGCAACGTTTGAAAGAAGTGCCCAGATGTAAATGAAAGGGCTTTTGTGGCAGCCGCCGCACCGGCGCTAACTGAGCGGCTGCCAGGGCCAGCAAAGATGCATGCGGCAACGTCATTGCATGCGGCGGCAGCCGCGGCTGTCTCGTCTAATTGAGTTGTTAGCACTATAAGCTCTAATAAAATGTGGGCGAGGACGGGAAAGGTTGTGATTGAAAGAGCCACTCCTATAAGGACCAAGAATTGGCCATAGCCGACTTGGTCTTGGCCTTAAGTTGATTTTCGAAGGACGAAGGCAGAGCCTATGTCGCAGACAAAAGGGAGGGAGATTCCGGCTACTTCGATGCCAAGGGCTTGCTTGACCCTGCAAATTAATCCTCGACTTCCTGCAAAAATCCGGTGACTTGTGGCTGCGCGTGGGGTGGCGGAGATCTGGCGGCAGTTGCGGTGGCTCCGGTTTGCTCACTTTTCTAGTGTACATTATTGTTTAAGAAATTATGCTCTTGCTCTGCACTTGGAAAATGACACTCCATTTATTTTCCTTAAAAATTAATTTGATATTTTTGTCGACCGAATGTTATTTTCTGTTGATCAAACTTTTTTAATGTGCCAAACCTTGGAAATTTTGGAAAATGTTTCTTTTTGGAAAATGTTTCTTAGAATGATGTTTTCTGGAAAACAAACAGACACTAAGCCTTCCATTAGAATTGGGCTACACAAAGCCTAGTACTGTTCGGCTCATTTAAAGCCTTAGTAAAATGCAACGTATTTATAAGTCTTGTCAAATGGATGCAAAAAGTGACGTTAATTTATCATTTAAATTTAAATAGTAATTGTATTGGATTATCTATTCTATCAATAGTTAAGATTTAAAAAGTAAATTTATATTATTATTTTGTGTTTAAATTTTACATTTTTTATGTTTTTTTAATTAAAATATAATTGTGGACTTGTTACTAATTTCCCAAGAGAAGGTCAGCTTTTTGTTGTTGAT
Source organism: Carallia brachiata (assembly GCA_021464245.1). Taxonomy (NCBI): domain Eukaryota; kingdom Viridiplantae; phylum Streptophyta; class Magnoliopsida; order Malpighiales; family Rhizophoraceae; genus Carallia; species Carallia brachiata. The sequence goes on from JADCRB010000043.1 coordinate 1,569,305, forward strand.
TCGGTTTGTCTCTTTGATAACACCGCCGAATGGAACGTTTGCTTGAAATGTGCACATTATATCATGAAACAAAGAATGGAAAGTCTGAGATCCGTGAAAGAGCACTTCCTGATGCAAAGTTGAGGTAAATTCAACAAAATCTGTATCATTTCTTGCAATTGTATTGTGTTGAATGAAATGTACACGTGGTGTCATGCTGGATGAGTTGTTAGTTAGTTATTTATTTATTTATTAATTTAGTAATTGGGAGAACGTAACAAGCCCTCAAGGCAGGTTCAATAGCATTTCATTCAGTAAGTAGCGACATAGGAAAAGGGATTGTTGGTGTGCATTTGGATTGCACTTGGATTGTTGATGTACTTTAATTACCATTTTCATTCAGTAATCAGAATCAACGTCTCTCTACCTCTTCCTAGAATATACAAAGTATATCTTGCCCCGCCATCAAAGCTACATGACCGTATTTTCCCTGCATCTAACTTAGATTTAAATCCCAGCTCTCACAAATTGGAGGCAATGTCCTCGTATGCTAGCGAAGCTGGGTGGTGCGATATAAATTTAAATTCGTTAATATTGTAGTTGACTTTAAAGTGTTATATTGAGACCCAACAATATTTAGATAGTATGTCTCTTCTCTATAGTAGAAATTAAATAAGAATAGTAACGGGTGACCTCTTATTTTTGTCACATATGCGATGATTCACATGTCTACGATTTATATTTTTTTTGTGATTAAAAAAAAAAAAGCTATATGGCCGCTTTTCAAAATTCAGCCATAAGGCGCCCCTCCAAAACTTTCACCGCCGGGGCTCTCCGACCACAATCTGCAGTGGCTTGCTCTCTCCGACCCGAATTTATTGGCTAGTGTCGCCACCGGGAGTGGCATAATTACCCGTATGAGCTTCCAAATGGCAAGAGTTCGGAAATGACCTTGTATGTATAATTGGGTATATGTTTTTTCTTTTTGAGAAAATAATTGGGTATATGTTGCTGGTACAGCAAGCAACACTAAAATCATCAATGCCACCTGTCTTTCATAGATATCCTACCAATGAAATCGCAGAACCTCTTTGAATAGAGTCTGCGATCAACTGCTCAGATTGAGGTCGGGTCGGTGTTGTCAGAGCTAGATTATAAAAAAGTTTCCGCGATTTGTCTAATTTATCGATTCTAGATATTATTTTTAAGTCTTTTTTTTTTTTTTGTTTAATTTTGCTATGATGGTATTTGTTTCTTTTTTTCTCATTATTTCTTTATGTCAATTTTTTTTTTCTTTAATGATGGCAGTTACTTTTTCGAACCAACAATCGGGGTACATAAGGCCCTTGTCAGTGGACTTAACCGTGGATTTTGTCGTCAGAGGACCCTTTGGGCCCCTCTTGGATCTGGACAGTTACTGATTCAAAAAAAAGTTTTGGTTGGAGTAAATTTTATATAAAGTTATATATAAATATAATAATAATAATTAATATAAATGATGAAAATAAAAAATCATATTAATTATTGTAAATAATTATGTTGTGTGAGTTTAAATATTTTATTTTTTAATTTTTTATACAATCAAATATATATTTTATATAATTTATCGTCTAATTATTTGATCATTTATTTCTTATGTGATTGAATAATAGATTCTTTATGATGTTTGTTAAAAAATTTATTTACGATAATTGTTATAATTGGTAAAGTTGATGTAAATTTCATAAAAAATACATACTTAGATACAAAATGTGTTTTCGATATTGTTTTCTTTTTAATAACAATCATTGCTAATAATTTGTTTTATTAAAAGGTAAAGTAGTTTTGAAAAAGAGTGTTAATTTAAATATAAGAAAAGATGATTCAAAAATTTTTAACATTTAATGAAAAGAATTGTAGTGCATACATTACAAATAAGTTACTAAGAAAATAAAAGAAAAGAAACAAATGTAAATCAAAGAAAAGAAACCGGTTTTTTTAACAAAGAAAAAAAAAAACAAAATGCATTAAAGGAAGGGAAGAGAAAGCTCAAACCTTGGGCCTACGGGGGCAAGCCTTTGTCTTGAGGGTAGACAAAGAGCCTTTTTCACTAAACTAAACTATAATGTTTGTTCAAATTACCTTAAAATATTATATTAGTTAAAAATTGAGGATAGACAATTGCCTACCGTCAATTACACGTGAATCCGCCAATACTTGAGCATAGGGCATTGCTGGTATTCTTTCTTTCCCCGAGAGGAGACAAGACTGTGAGACCGCCAAAGGATCCCGTGCTTGATGAAGGCAAAAGGTTGATGGGTTTAAGACTAGAATTATATAGTAGAGACAGAGAGATATTCATGGATAGAACTTGAGTTTCCATTTTTCCTTTATCAAATGCACACTTATTGATTATATTAATTAATTAACTAATTCTACGCGACAAGAAGACTTCATGTTATAGAATCACTTGTTGATAAACAAAAAAAAAAGGCTATAGAATCAAATGGAGAAATTTTCAACAAAAAAATTAAAAAAAAAAAAAACAAGGGGATGGTTCTCCTGATTAGCTAGTTTAGGAATGTCATCCAACTCCTAGAGTTGACCTTGTTGAAGTTTGCGTAGGCCCAAGTTACAGGGAATCTGAATGACTTCCTTGGTCTTCCCAGTTAACCCAAATCCCATGAAAGCCTAATCAGCTTGCAACGGCCATAAAAAAATCCGGCCCAATTTCTTTGAGACACAGGCGGTTGGGTCACGCTGCCAAACCCAAGAAGGCAAGCTGGTGGGCTTTGATGGGCAGTTTAAATAGCAGTTGGGTACACCACAAATGATTCAGTCTCGCAGCCATTTGATGGGTTGTTTGCTTTTGATCCAACACATAACTTGAACTATATCGTCAGGTGATAACGCCATTTTTTAATGGAAAAAAGAAAGTCGTTTTTGAGTCAGCTTTTGTTTTTTTGGTTTAATTTTAAGAAGTCGTAAACAGTTACAAATACAACACAACTAACAATTTTTTTCACTTGCGTGGACCGAATTTCTCAATTTTACACAAGAAACCTACCGATGGGTTCTCTCATGATCTTTTAAACCAACCATTAAAACCCCCTAAGCGTCGTTCCTAGAATCCTTCACACTTGTGTGGATTTGTGGTGCATGCTGTCTTATGTGTATTTTGCACTCACTTCTGCACCAGTTAGGTTGAGTTGCATACTCATATTTCTCTTTGTCTTTATAAATCTCCTTTAGAAATCTCTTTCGGTCACTCAGGTCTTAATTTCTCTATGTTTTCCCCTATTCTGAACTTCCTACCTTACGTCTCTGTCTTCGTGTAACCCACGCTTCCTCAGAAATCTTTTTCTAGTTTTTTTTCTTTTCTAGGAACAGAAACCTCTATCAGTTGCTTGCACAAAATTGGAAGAAGGCAATCTCGTTAGCTTCAAATTCATCTTTTCTTCTAAAAATTTAGCATTCAAAGTTTTCTCATTCTCATTTTCATTGTTGTATTTTAGGTAGCCTGGTTGTTCGAGGTAGAGACCTAACTTGTTTGAGAAAAAAGGTTCTGTCATGCTTTTCGGTCATTCTAGTCCTAATTTCTCTTTGTTTTTAGAAATCTCTATCTTTAGAAATCTCTTTCAGTCATTATGGTCTTAATTTTTTTTTGTCTTTAAAATCCTCTTTCAGAAATCTCTTTCGGTCACTCAGGTCTTAATTTCTTTTTGTTTTCCCCTATTCCGCACTTCCTACCTTACATCTCTGTCTTCGTGTAACACCTCGCTTCCTTAGAAATCTTTTTCTGGTTTTTTTTTTTTTTAGCATAAGATTTAAATACTTAAATCATTGGATTGTTTCAATGTGGTCTATGTTTGATTCCGGTGAAACAAGAGTTAAACCGTGTTAAGATCATATAAAATTTTCCGCGTAAGCATGTTGCCTTCTTATGATATGTATGGACATTTTTTGTAACATTGTAGAATCAAATTGAATATTTATTCTATAATAAATAAGTAAATAAACATACTGTCCATATGATTTTGCGAGTACTATAATCCCAAGAGCAGACGTCCCTTTTTTTAATTACCACTAAACGCCACTTGTATGAGATATTATGTGAGAAGCCAAATTGGAATTTCTACAACAGGAAAGTTCCAAGTTCAAAAGCAATTGAATAGAAGTTATTATCACAAACCACGTAATTGAAATCTGATTTGATTACTTTCCTTAATTCTCCCCCACGAAGTTTCTCTCAGGTTTCCTTTAATTTCTCTACAAGGAAAAAAGGGAAAGAAAATCGAAGGAGTTTAGAACAGTTTCTACGGCACAAGTACTAAAATCTTCTAAAGACCATTTGCTTGCGCAAAATTGAAAAAAGATAATCTCATTAGCTTCACATTCATCTTTTCTTCTAAAAACTTAGCATTCAAAGTTTTCTCATTCTCATTTTCTTTGTTGTATTTTAGGCAGCCCGGTAGTTCGAGGTACAGACCGAACTTGATTGAGAAAAAAGGTTCATCTACGTAGGAAGATTGACAAGTTGAAGTAAATTAATTTCTGCCGTGCTTTTCGGTCATTATGTTCTTAATTTCTCTTTGTTTTTAGAAATATCTGTCTTCAAAAATCTCTTTCGGTTATTCTGGTATTAATTTCTCTTTGTCTTTAAAAATCTCTTTCACAAATCTCTTTCGGTCACTCAGGTTCTAATTTCTCTTTGTTTTTCCCTGTTTCACACTTCCTACCTTACCTCTCTGTCATCGTGTAACCCCACGCTTCTTCAGAAATCTTTTTTTTATTTTTTTTTTCAAGGAACAGAAACCTCTTTTAGTTGCTTGCGCAAAAATGGGAGAAGGTAATCTCGTTAGCCTCACATTCATCTTTTATTATAAAAACTTAGCATTCAAAGTTTTCTCATTCTCATTTTCATTGTCGTATTTTAGGCAGCCCGACAGTTCGTGGTAGAGATCGTATTTGATTGAGAAAAAAGGTTCATCTATGTAAGAAGACTGATAAGTTAAAGTAAGTTAATTTCTGTCGTGCTTTTCGGTCATTCAGGTCTTAATTTCTCTTTGTCTTTGAAAATCTCATTTAGAAATCTCTTTCGGTCAATCGGGTCTTAATTTCTCTTTATTTTCCCCTGTTTCACACTTCCTACCTTACGTCTCTGTCTTCGTGTAACCCCACGCTTCCTCAGAAATCATTTTCTGGTTTTTTTTTTTTTTGTCAAGGAACATAAACCTCTTTCAGCTACTTGCGCAAAAATGGAAGAAGGTAATCTTGTTAGCTTCACATTCATCTTTTCTTCCAAAAAATTTAGCATTCAAAGTTTTCTCATTCTCATTTTCATTGTTGTATTTTAGGCAGCCCCATTGTTCAAGGTAGAGACCAAACTTCATTTAGAAAAAAGTTTCATCTACGTAAGAAGATTGACAAGTTGAAGTAAGTCAATTTTTATCGTACTTTTCGATCATTCTGGTTTTAATTTCTCTTTGTCTTTAAAAATCTCTGTCTTCAGAAATCTCTTTTGGTCATTTTGGTCTTAATTTCTCTGTCTTTAGAAATATCTTTCAAAAATCTGTTTCGGTCACTCAATTCTTAATTTCTCTTTGTTTTTCCCTGTTTTGCGCTTCCTACCTTACCTCTTTGTCTTCGCGTAACCCCACGCTTCCTCAGAAATATTTTTCTAATTTTTTTTAAGGAACAAAAACTTTTTTCAGTTACTTGCGCAAAATTGGAAGAAGGTAATCTCATTAGCTTGAAATTCATATTTTCTTCTAAAAACTTAGCATTCAAAGTTTTCTCATTCTTATTTTCATTGTTGTATTTTAGGCAGCTCGGTAGTTTGAGATAGAAACCGAACTTGATTGAGAAAAAAGGTTCATCTACGTAAGAAGACTGACAAGTTAAAGTAAGTTAATTTCTGTCGTGCTTTTCGGTCATTCTGGTCTTAATTTCCCTTTGTCTTTAGAAATCTCTATCTTCACAAATCTCTTTCGGTCATTCTAGTCTTAATTTATTAATGTCTTTAGAAATCTCTTTCAGAAATGTCTTTTGGTCACTCAGGTCCTAATTTCTCTTCATTTTTCCCTGTTTCGCAGTTCCAACCTTACGTTTCTGTCATCCTGTAACCCCATGCTTCACAAAAATCTTTTTTTGGTTTTTTTTTTCAAGGAACAAAAACATCTTTCAGTTATTCTGCTCAAATTGGAAGAAGGTAATCTTGTTAGCTTCACATTCATCTTTTTTTCTAAAAACTTAGCATTCAAAGTTTTCTCATTCTCATTTTCATTATTGTATTTTAGGCGGCTCGGTAGTTCGAGGTAGAGACCCAACTTGATTGAGTAAAAAGGTTCATCTATGTAAGAAGACTGACAAGTTAAAGTAAGTCAATTTTTATCGTACTTTTCGGTTATTCAGGTCTTAATTTCTCTTTGTGTTTAGAAATCTCCTTCAAAAATTTCTTTTGGCCACTCAGGTCTTAATTTCTCTTTGTTTTCCCCTGTTTCGTACTTCCTACCTTACTTCTCTGTCTTCGTGTAACCCTGCGCTTCCTCAGAAATTTTTTTCTAGTTTTTTTTTTCGAGGAACATAAATCTTTTTCAATTGCTTGCGCAAAATTGAAAGAAGGTAATCTCGTAAGCTTCACATTCATCTTTTCTTCTAAAAACTTAGCATTCAAAGTTTTCTCATTCTCATTTTCATTGTTGTATTTTAGGCCCAGTAGGTCGACGTAGAGACCGAACTTGATTGAGAAAAAAGGTTTATCTGCATAAGAACACAGACAAGTTAAAGTAAGTCAATTTTTGTCATACTTTTCGGTTATTCTAGTCTTTATTTCTCTTTGTCTTTAGAAATCTCTTTCGGTTATTCTGGTCTTAATTTCTCTTTGTCTTTAGAATCTCTTTCAGAAATCTCTTTTGGTCACTCAGGTCTTAATTTCTCTTTGTTTTCCCCTGTTCCACACTTTCTACCTTACATCTCTGTCTTTGTGTAACACCACGTTGTATCAGAAATCTTTTTTGGTTTTTTTTTGTTTTCAGGGAACAGAAACCTCTTTCAGTTGTTTTCACAAAATTGGAAGAAGATAATCTCATTAGCTTCACATTCATCTTTTCTTCTAAAAGCTTAACATTCAAAGTTTTCTAATTCTCATTTTCATTGTTGTATTTTAGACAACCTGGTAGTTTGAGGTAGAGATTGAACTAGATTGAGAAAAAAGGTTAATCTACGTAAGAAGACTGACAAGTTATAGTAAGTCAATTTTTGTCGTGCTTTTCGGTCATTCTGGTCTTAATTTCTCTTTATCTTTAGAAATCTCTTTTGGTCATTTTGGTTTTAGTTTCTCTTTGTATTTTGAAATCCCTTTCAGAAATCTCTTTCGGTCACTCAGGTCTTAATTTCTCTTTGTTTTCCCCAATTCCACACTTCTTACCTTACATTTTTGTCTTCGTGTAACCCTGCGTTTCATCAAAAATCTTTTTCTGGTTTTTTTTTTAAGGAGCAGAAACTTCTTTCAGTTGGTTGCACAAAATTAAAAAATTTAATCTCATTAGCTTCACATTCATCTTTTATTCTAAAAACTTAGCATTCAAAGTTTTCTCATTCTCATTTTCGTTGTTGTATTTTAGGCGGCCCGGTTGTTTGTGGTAGAGACCGAACTTGATTAAGAAGAAAAGTTCATCTACGTAAGAAGACTGACACGTTATAGTCTGTCAATTTTTGTCATGATTTTCGATCATTTTGGTCTTAATTTCTCTTTGTCTTTTGAAATCTCTGTCTTCAGAATTCTCTTTTAGTGATTCTAGTCTTAATATGTCTATCTCTTTCAGAAATCTGTTTCAGTCACTCAAGTCTTAATTTCTCTTTGTTTTCCCCAGTTCCGCACTTCCATCCTTACGTCTCTATCTTCATATAACCCTATACTTCCTTAGAAATCTTTTTTTTTTTTAAGGAACAGAAACCTCTTTGAGGTACTTGCGCAAAATTGAAAGAAGGCAATCTCATTAGCTTCACATTCTTTTTTGCTTCTAAAAACTTAGCATTCAAAGTTTTCTCATTCTCATTTCCATTATTGTATTTTAGGCAACCCAGTAGTTCGAGGTCGAGACCAAACTTGATTGAGAAGAAAGGTTCATCTATGTAGGAAGACTGACAAGTTAAAGTAAGTCGATTTCTGCCGTGCCTTTCGACATTCTGGTCTTAATTTCTCTTTGACTTTAAAAATCTATTTCAAAAATCTCTTTCGGTCACTCAAGTCTTAATTTCTCTTTGTTTTTGTTGTTCCACACTTCTTACCTTACGCCTTTGTCTTCATGTAAGCCCACGGTTCCTCAAAAATCATTTTTTTTTTACGAACAGAAACCTCTTTCAGGTGCTTGCACAAAATTGGAAGAAAGTGATCTCATTAGCTTCACATTCTTCTTTGCTTCTAAAAACTTAACATTCAAAATTTTCTCATTTTCATTGATGTATTTTAGGCAGTTCGGTAGTTCAAGGTAGAGACCAAACTTGATTGAGAAAAAAAAGGTTCATCTACGTAAAAAGACTGACAACTTAAAGTAAGTCAATTTCTATCATACTTTTTGGCACTCTGGTCTTAATTTCTCTTTGTCTTTTGAAATCTTTGTCTTCAAAAATTTCTTTCGATCATTCAGGTCTTAATTTCTCATTGTCTTTAGAAATCTTTTTGAAAAATCTCTTTTGGTTACTCACGTTTTAATTTCTCTTTGTTTTCCCTATTCTGCACTTCTTACCTTGCGTCTCTATCTTCATGTAACCCCACGCTTCCTCAGAAATCTTTTTTTGGTTTTTTTTTTTTAGGAACAAAAACCTCTTTCAGTTGTTTCCGTAAAATTGGAAGAAGCAAATCTTGATCGCTTCACATTCATCTTTTCTTCTAAAAATTTAGCATTCAAAGTTTTCTCATTCGCATTTTCATTGTTGTATTTTAGGTAGCTCAGTAGTTCGAGGTAAAGACCGAAGTAGATTGAGAAAAAAGTTTTATATATGTCAAAAGACTGATAAGTTAATGTAAGTCAATTTCTATCGTGCTTTTCGGTCATTCTAGTCTTAATTTCTCGTTGTTTTTAGAAATCTCTGTCTTCAGAAATCTCTTTCGGTCATTCAGGTCTTAATTTCTCTTTGTCTTTAGAAATATCTTTCAAAAGTCTTTTTTAGTCCCTTAGGTCTTAATTTCTCTTTGTTTTCCACTATTCCGCATTTCTTACCTTTCATCTCTGTCTTCATATAGCCCCAGGCTTCCTCATAAATTTTTTTTTGGTTTTATTTTTTCGAGAAACAGAAACCTCTTTCAGTTGCTTCCACAAAATTGGAAGAAGGTAATCTCGTTAGCTTCACATTCATCTTTTCTTCTAAAAACTTAGCAGTCAAAGTTTTCTCATTCTCATTTTCATTTTTGTATTTTACGCAGCCTGGTAGTTCAAGGTAGAAACCAAACTAGATTGAGAAAAAAGTTTTATCTACGTAAGAAGACTGACAAGTTGATGTAAGTCAATTTCTGTCGTGCTTTTCAGTCATTCTGGTCTTAATTTCTATTTGTCTTTAGAAATCTTTGTGTTCAGAATTCTCTTTCGATCATTCATGTCTTAATTTCTCTTTGTTTTTAGAAATCTCTTTCAAAAATCTCTTTCGGTCACTCAGGTCTTAATTTCTCTTTATTTTCCCCTATTCCGCACTTCCTACCTTACGACTCTGTCTTCGTGTAACCCCACGCTTCCTCAAAAATTTTTTCTGGTTTTTTTTTCCGAGGAACAGAAACCTGTTTCAGTTGCTTCCGCAAAATTGGAAGAAGGTAATTTCGTTAGCTTTACATTCATCTTTTCTTCTAAAAACTTAGCATTCAAAGTTTTATCATTCTCATTTTCATAGTTGTATTTTAGGCAGTCCGGTAGTTCGAGGTAGAGACCGAACTTGATTGAGGAAAAAGGTTCATCTACCTAAGAAGACTGACAAGTTATAATAAGTCAATTTCTGTCGTGCTTCTTCAATAGTTTCCTGATCTCTATATATCCCTTCATATTGAATCTGATTTGATTTTTTAGGCATTGTGTTTTGCTGTTGCTTTCATTAACTGGGGTGCTCATGGAACTAGTTGTAGTTCTCTGGGAAAAATGATTTTGATAATACTTACCATAATCTTTATAGTAGCGGTTTTAAGAGCAAAATAGTTAAGTATGATCTAAGTAGCAATAATATTGTTTTGTTGCCTTAAAATAACTGGTTGGTAGATGCGTAGGTAGTGCATGTATGAATTTACATTCAGCAAGGATGAATGTTTATGCTCTTAAGGGTGATGAAAGACAAACATACCATGTTTTTGGCAATTATATGAAAAATAACCATCAATTTGATCACTTTCCTCTTGTAGACTAGGTAGTGACAGAAGAAACTCAATATTGGTGAACTTTGAGATATAATGAAAATGTGGCAGTATGTGATGTTTGAGAAGAAGACTATTTTTTCCTTCTTTTCTTTCAATTAATTGATTAATTTATTTTTTTTTATTTCTAATATAAATACGTTACATAGATGGCAGAAATTTTCATTACTCAGCAACTGCAAACAGATGAGCCTTATGATCAACAGTCAATTTTGCCATCCCTCGGGAAGTAAAAGGGATCCTTTGAAGAGCAAGAGGAAGCAGAAGTAATGAACAACCAACAGTAACCTACAGCAATCCCAACATTCTCTAGGGAATAAGAGGAAGAAAAGGCAATAAACGATCAACAATTAGTCCCAGTGGTGCCACCATCCCCTGAGGAGCGAGAGGTATTAAGTGACCAACCATTACTCCTAGTAGTTACACCCTCACCCGTAGAGCAAGAGAGAGCAAAAGTAGTAATCCACCAACAACGAACACCAACAGTCTCACCATCTTCTATCGAGTAAGAGGCATCAGCCAATCGACAATCATCTCAATCAATTGTCAAAGAGCTAAACATCGAGTCTTCATCACCACCACATATTCATTCAGTTACATATATTACTTAGATTACTGATGAGAGTACTATGAATAGCACACACTATTCTTCAGCTCCACAATCAGTAGAGAGTCTTGAGAATAGTGCACTGTTCTTTAGCTACTCAATCACCAAAAGAAGACTTAGAAGATGAGATTCCTCCTGTTGATCTCCCACATGTTTACAGGTATAACTAAATTTTCTCAACATGTATTTAATATTTTTGCAAAGAGATCACTTTTGTTTCTAGCTTCCTAAAAAGTTCCATTTTCTGAATGTACACTAGTTTCACAATCAATACACTCTATGCTTTGGCTACAGTTGGAGGTATCACTATCAGAGATTCACTCAATATTGCAGGTACAAACATGACTCATTGTGTTCTTCACTTCTAATGTTTGATAACTATTTACATTTTATTTTATAAGTAAATTTGTGTTATGTTAGACATACTTAAGACCAAACCAACTGCTATCAGCCCCCATACATTTCATACTTACAAAAACCTTTTCATCATCTAATGAAGGCGAGTTCAGAATAGATGAATTAACTGGTAAAAGTATAGCCACAAGCTAATATGTGGCCATCCCAAGTATTACCTTGAAATGTGTTACGATCTACATAATGGCAAAATATCCACATCAGAATTTGATTGCGATCCAACTCTATTTAAGTTACCACTGCCTTGTTAACTTTGCGATATATATGGCTTAATTTTCATGTCAATTTCTTTGCATTAACTTTCAGCAAGTTGCTAATTAGGGGCCACATATACTAAGTCTGAGATATTTTTAACGTCACTTAGTTTATTACAGCAATAAAATAAAATGTTTAATCTTAAGTTTAATTTGAGTCAATTTTATGAATTTCTTTATTATCTTTCTATTCATATCACAATTAATTTGTTACATTTTTTCAAGTTCTCCCCTTTGAGACTAACAATGATAAGCTAAATGTTTAGTTACACAAAGGGAGTTTGGTCTTATTCTATTATATAACTATAAATTTAAATAGATGAAATTAATATAATTTTGTTTTCAATTCAGTAAAACTGTTTTATTATCTTAGCCTTTAACTAGATTTTCCATAATAGTGTAGGTTAGATCAACAACCAATTTGGGAACTATGTAACCTTAAGATAATTTTTCAAAAAATAGCTCCTAATCAAATATTAAAATAAGCTTACAGTACAGTACATTATCGAAGACAACCATGTTATATATGCTTTTTTTGGAGAATGTTAATTGAAATTTTATCTTTTAAAACAAGAAAGTCATTGTCGCCCAAAGTTTTGTTTTGAACAAGGCTCCACAGAAAACAATTACAAAAAAGGGCACTACATAAATTTTAAAAGGTGGTCTAAATCAAATGTTACAGAAATTGACTGTTTGTTTTATTTCTTTTGATTTTAAGAGGCTTAATAGGTCTGCCAAAGTTTGTAAAGGAACTCTTTGAGAAAGCCTTAGATAAGCTATGATATACGAAGTATGACTTATTCTGCATCTTCATAGACATGCAAATCCAGCTAGACATTGCATCTATCTATCTAGCGACAGGTATGACAAGCCTCCTAGCTTTTATGTTTAGCAGTGCATGGGGACGAAGGTTGACCTTAAGTTGTGGAAGTGTTTTGTCCCTCCTCGGCATGGCATTTACAATCGCAAATGGTCATCTATATAGCCAACAAGCTAGGAGAATTATCATTGGAGTTGGGATTGGAACATTATGGTAAGTAAGCAAAATAACTTTAAATTTGAGTTGCTTACTTATCTATTATAGATATACCAATAAGGAATTTGTAGCGGATACAATTATTAGTATTTTTTGAGTGTATTCCAATTGAAAAATAATTAAACTCTCAACAGGTAATTCCAACCATTTTTCGAGAACTAACTCCACAAGAAACAAGGCAGCAGCTGAACGGCTTTTTTTTTTAATGTTTTATTCCTACTGGTTCGGCATTGGTAGCTGGGATGACTTGGTTGGCCACATTTTTTAAAATTTTGGGTTGGAGATTTTCCTTTGAAATGATTAGTGTTGGCCCAGCATTGTTATTCTTAATCTCATTAGTGATATGTGAGACACCGGTTTGGTTATTTAAGAATGGAAAAGAAGCAGCAGCAAAACAAGTTATAGAGAAAATTGGCAGGAGTAGAGAGTATGATGAGATAAAGAAAAAAAGTTTGAGTGATAAAGATGTAAATGAAATGAAAGAGGTAGGAAGAAATCTCAGTCGTCCTGCACTTGTACTCTCTTCAATCACAAAACTTTTGACTCAAGTCTTGAGTGTGGAGGTGTATATCCAGTATGGACCCTTCTTGTTTCGATTACTGGTATCAGATAAGGACTATGGAAATTCAATTCCAATCTGAAGGATTTGGTCATCATCTCCTATTTGAATTTAAATATAGGATAAGATGATATCATCTTTTATCCAATTAGGTTTTTTGGTCCTATCAGATCAGGTTGTTGGTGTTCAAAACTCAAAAGGAGGGTAATCTCCTTTTTTTTTGGTTGTTTTAGGATTAGGAGATAAGACCTATTGTACAAAGGCTATAAATATTCTATTATCTTGTATTTTTTGTTTTGAAGCATCAGTTGAATAAAAATTTTACTGATACACAATTCTCAAAAAATCTACATGGTATTAGAGCCCATGATCTGAACCATTGTCTCTAGTAAATTCATCATGTCCAACAAAGGGGAAACAATATCCAATCCTAGAGCTATCATCACCAGCACTCTCAACGGATCAGAAGGCTCAATTATTCAAATCACAGGACACAAACTCAATGGACAAAATTTCCTTCAATGGTCTCAGTCTGTTATGATGTTTATTTGTGGAAAAGGAAAAGAGGACTCTCTTACAGGGGCTATTACACGTCCAGATGAGAATGATCCGAAATTTAAAGGTTGGAAGTCAGAAAATAACATGGTAATGTCATGGTTGATCAATTCTATGACCACTCACATTGGAGAAAACTTTATGTATTACAAGACTGCTAAAGAAATCTGGGAGGCAGCAAAGGAAATCTACTCCAACAGAGCCAATACCTCTGAAAATTTTGAAATCAAGAGCATCCTCCATGATCAACGCCAAGGTGATCTTCTTGTGACAAAATATTTTAATATTCTGACATGTCATTGGCAGCAACTCGACATGCTCGAAGAATTTGAATGGAAATATTCTCATGATTCCAATAAATATGAGGACATCATTGAAAAGGATCGAATTTATAAATTCCTCCTTGGCCTTAATAAAAATCTTGATGAAGTTCATGGAAGAATCCTTAGCACTAAGCCACTATCTAGCATTCGAGAAGTATTTTCATAAGTTTGAAGAGAAGAAAGCAAGAAAAAAAGTGATGTTAGGATCTCAAACCACTATTCTTGCCCCAGAAAATTCAGCCCTAGCTACTCGAGGACCCCAATTCAGCAACAATACTGATAATAGGCAAAAGAATGGAATACCATGGTATGAACACTGTCACAAACTAAGACACATAAAGGAGACATGCTGGAAAAGCAGTTTCGTGTGGATACCATATGTACTGACATTCAGGGAAACTTTACTCCATGCCCAGCTCAACCTGATGACAAGTGACTCACCAAACCAAAAGCAGTTTTAACAAGCTAGGAAGGGCAGCAGTTGTAGTTCAAAGTTAATGCATGAGCAACATCAAGGCATTGGTAGTAGATCAGAGGTTACATTAGCAATTGAGGTTGCAAGCATTACTTGCAGAGAAGCTCTCTCCACCAACAGCAGCACAGCTCCATTTGCAACAGCAGCAAATTCCTTCTCATATGCGAGTTGCAGGAAAGTCAACAATGAAGGCTGGAAGCATCCAATCACAACATAGCTTTGCAAAACATCCAATCATAAAGAGAGAAAGATTGGAGCATTAGCAAGGAGGTGCAGAAGTAACAATAAAAATTTCAGCTACGAGGAATCTGGCAGGTGGCAGTAGCTTTAATTTTTTCCAGTAACCAAAAGTAGTTATTGGAGTAGCAGCAAGGAGGTGCAGTAGTAACAACAACAATTGCAGCAACTAAGAAACTGGCAGGCAATAGCAACTTCAATTTTGTCCAATCGTAACCAAAAGTAGTTATTGGAGCAACAGTAAGGAGGTGCAGCAGTAACAACAGCAATTGCAGTAACTAACAATATGGTAGGTAGCAGCAGCTTTAGTTTTGACCAATCGTAACCAAAAGTAGTTATTAGAGCAACAGCAAGGAGGTGTAGCAGTAACAAAAGCAATTCTAACAATTAAAAATCGGGCAGATGGCAGCAGCTTCAATTTTATCCAATCATATTGGAGCAGCAACAAAGTGGCGCAGCAGTAACAACAGCAATTCCAAAAACTAGGAATCTAGCAAGAAAATCTTTGATTGCTAGCTTAAAATAACAGAAATGGTGAATTTCCTTACAGGAATCACAAACTATATAAGCTGTCCTATCTGCCTTCTTCCACAACTTTTGCAGGTGCAACCTTTGAATACAGCACAGACTTCCACTGACCCTATTTTACCATCAGATTTAGAATACTTGGCAAAAAACTGTTTGCAAGCAAGACATTAAGAGCATTTCTCTAGAGCAACAATATCAATCTCTAACACAAAGTCTAAACCTTTTTTTGCTTCACAACATCAGACAACTATTATTTTGTCATGTTTTAGAAGGCATACAATTTGTTTTCTTAAAATTGAAGAGGCACACAGAGTTAATGGTCGTATGAAAATTAATGCACCAACTGAACTTCCAGTAATTACCTCATGTTTTTCATCTTCAAAGCTATAGTGTCCAGAATCTAGATCCTTCCACCTAGAAGGACATAATTATTCTTCTGAGTTAAATTGTAAGAAACCATGGCCAAAAGGCATATATTAAAAATACACCTGTAGAAGTTAAATAAAAATGTCATAATTCCTAGTATCAAACTCTAAGCTGAATTGCAAAAAAAAAAAAAATCTGTTGGCTGCCTTACCAGTTCCTTGTAACAAGTCTCCAATACATCTGACAAGTGTTTTGCCAGAGAAATAAGTTCAGTGCCAACAGCCTCAAGATTTTTCCACAATTGAGAGAAAAAACACAAGTAGGTTTGAATGAATGCCACAACCAGCAGAATATATATATATAGGTTTTGTTGGTTTTGAAGGGATGAAAGTGAAAATATTGAAGCTGAAAAATGAGATAGTAGAGTTGCAAAGTTGCAGCAAAAAGTGTTTTTGACAGAGAATAGAAAAATTGAAAAGAAAATGTTGTAGGGAATATGAGAAGAGCTTGCTGGAAAGTTGTAGCAAGGAGAAAAGAATCTAAAAATGACTTTTTTTACTTTCATTAATCACGAAAATCTCATTATATAGAGATAAATTTACATTTAGAATTCAAATAAAGGCTCCAAAAAACTAGCAGTTAAGTTTACAGCTTTTACAGCTTTGTAATTTGAAAATTAAACTTCAAATTCTGGAGGGAAGTCTTTAACAATGCAGTAGAACCAATTCTAACACCCTCCTTGGTGATGATGCATTGAAAACAAAAGTTCTTTGATGAAACTGATGTGGTCTTCTTGATGCTTTAGTTAAAAACATAAAATTTTTTATGAAACTGATTTGATGTTTTTTGATTGTTCTTCCTTGATGGATTTGCTAAGATTTGAAGAAATAAGTGAGTTTATTGGTATTGTTGATGGCATGAACATCCTTATGAAAACTTTGTAGCGGGAATGGTATGAGTCTTCATTCAAGTTTGAGTTCATTTTTTAATCTCTCGAACTTATATTAGAGGGCATTAATAGGTAATCAAAGGTTTTTGATGAGTGTTGCAACAGCAACATGAAATTTTTTTTATTTTGATTTGAGGAGTTGTCATTTTGAGGATGCTTGAAAGTTTCTGGTTTGTGACCAGATTTAGTGATGCATTTGAGATGATTTTTGAGAGAGAAATGTTGCTTGAAGATAGAAAATATAGCTGAAGAAATGCTACAAACTGAAAAAATAGTAGAGATATGAAGTGTAGTGGAGATGTTTAAAGATGCATCAAATGAGTTGTAGAGATTTGAAGTTGATGAGATGCTGCAGAAACTAAAGAAGCAATGCATATGATGATGTGCTCAAATTTTGTAGCAAAAAGATGAACTTTATAAACCAAATTTTGAACTTTAAAAAAGTGAAAATGCATAATGAAATAAATGAGATATTGGTGAGGCAACAAGCTTTAAAGAGGAAAATTAGAGAGGGTAGCAGACTTAAAAAATTGATTTTCAAGACCCTTAATAATCATTTATGCTATGATACCACTTTGTTGGTTTTTGAGGGATGAAAGTGAAAATATTGAAGCTAAAAAATGAGACATTGGAGCTACAAAGTTGCAACAAAAAGTGTTTTTGATAGAGAATAGAAAAACTATAAAGAAAAATATTATAGAGAATATGAGAAGAGGTAGCTAAAAAGTTGCAGCAAAGAAAAGAGAATCTGAAAATAACTTCTTCTACTTTTATAAATCATGAAAACCTCATTATATAGAGGTAAATTTACATTCAAAATTTAAATAGAGGCTCCAAAATACTAGCAATTAAGTTTACAGCTTTTATAGCTTTATAATTTGAAAATTAAACTTCAAATTCTAGAGGGAAGTCTTTAACAATGCAGTAGAACCAATTCTAACAAGTTTTGCAACAAAAAAGGTCATGTGGAAAAAATTTGTAGAGCTAAGAAGAATTCCTAGCAAGGTCAACAACCTCAGAACCAACAATAGCAGGCACAAATTGTAGAAGAAGACCACTATCAAGCTAAAGAGGAGCTCTCTGTAGCTTCAAGTATTGTTGTCAATAAAAATAGCAATGCTTGGCTCATTGACAGTGGGTGTACATACCTCATGTCACCCAAACTCGAAGTTTTTAGAGAACTTGATAGCACCTATGCTTCAAAAGTAAAGATTGGTAATGGTGAACTTCTTGAAGTACAAGGGAAAGACACAATTGTAGTTGAAACCTCTTCAGGTATTAAGCTCATTTCAGATATTTTGTATGTCCCTAAGATTGACCATAATTTTTTAAGTATTGCTCAGTTAGTTAAAAATAATTGTTCACTGGTTTTTAAGGACAATACATGTACTATATTAGATTCTGTTGGTATAGAGCTCATTAATGTCAACATGAAAGGAAAAGGCTTTTTTGTAGATCTTAAATATGTTCAAAAGACTCTACCACCTATTGTTGTTGATGATTATAGTTTATGGAATAAGAAATTGGGCCTTTGCAATCATGCTGGATTGCAAAAGCTGTATCAAAAGTAAATGGTTGATGATCTTTCTACAATTTTAGAGAGTGTTGGTGTTTGCGATGCTTGTTAGCTTGAGAGAATAAAGCATTTTAAGATTAAACCATATTATCTCATAAAAGCACAAGATGAATGATATGTCTAGTTGGTTTATTGTGCATCAGAGGATTAGCTGGCAGATTTGTTTACTAAAACCTTACCTAAAGGTAGATTTGAATTTCTAAGGGACAAGCTTGGTCTGCAATGGTGCAATCCCAAAGAAGAGTGTTAGAGGTTAGTCTTGCAATATTGCAGTATCTTTTGTTTGAGTATCAATTGCAATCCTTCACTTATTTTGGAGAAGTCAACAAAAGCTACTACAACTTGCTGGAACTCGTCCAGCATGTACAGTAGCAGTTTTTTGTCAAGTTTTTGCAGAAAAAAAAAAGTTGTAATAGCCTCCAATTTTGTCCAATGAGAGGCTAGAAATCTAAATTAGCTTTTATAAATTTGTGATTAGCCTAGGAATGCTAAAATTATGATGTAATCTTTCTTTGAAGTTAAGTTTTTGTATGTTATATATTAGTTATGAATGAATCAAGTCTACATGCATTTTTTCTCCACATCTTCAAGCTTCTGTGCAATTTTCTAGTTTTATCTTTTTAGCTTAATCTGCCGAGTGAGAGTTGTGAGTTGAGAGAGTTTGTCAATTCAACAATCAACATTGCAGGTATGACATCAAAGTTTGTATAAGGCAGGAGGCTAATCTAACAATCAAACCTGTATAGTCTTCGAAGTCCTTATCTAACACCACGGATCGAAATAATAATGGTCCATACTGGGTATAAACATAAGGACTTACGACTTGAGTAACAAGTTTTGCAATTCAAAAAATAATAAGAGCATGGCGGCTAAGAGTTCTACTTACTTCTTTCAATTCATTTGTATATTTAAAAGTCAAAATTTCTTTCTTCATGTTCTCAAAGTCTCCACTCCTCCCAATTTTCTCTATAAATTGCTTTGTTACTGTTTTTTTTTTTTTCCTTTTTATACAACCAAAACGGTGTCTCATAGATTGCTAATGAAATTAAAAACAAGAAAATTGCACCCATGTAAATTATTTCAAAAGAAATCCTCCAACTTAAAATATTATAATATGCCACCAACTAAGTCATCCTAGCTGCCAACACCGATCCAACAGTAATAGAGCATAAAAAGATATTGTTAAGCTGCTGGCTCGTTTCTTTTAATGCAAGCTCAGAAAAAATTGTGGGAATTACGTACAAGAGTTTAATTACTTTCTAATTATAATAGGATTAAGTAGGCAACACAAGTTTACTATTATTTTGCTTACTTGCCGTAGAGCACCAATCCCAAATCTAATGATGATTCTCCCAACCATTTGATTATAGAAATGGTCACTTACAACTGTGAATGCCATACCAATAATGGACAAAACACATCCAAAAGCTAACGTCAACCTTTATCCCTAAGTATGGCTGAATATGAAAGCTAAGACATTTGATACACCTGTCGCTAAATAGACTTATACAATGTAAAATTGAATCAAAAAGTCGATGAAGCCGCATAATAAGTCAAACTCAGTATGTCTTAGCTCATATAAGGCTTTCTTGGAGAGTTCCTTTACAAATGTCTATACAATAATTAGACCTTCTAAGATCAAAAAAGTAAAAAAAACAGTTAACTACTATTAAATTCAAAAAACAAATTCCAAAATAATTAATTTAGATCACCTTATTCTAAGCAAAACTTTAACTGGCAATAACCTTTTTTTGATTAAGAAGCTGTCAGTTAACATCTTCCAAAACAAACTTACATAATATGGCAATCTTCGGTTACATATTGGTACTGCAAGCTAATTTTAATATTTGACTAGGAGCTATATTTGATTGCCAAACTTCAAAGTTCACGTTGTTCAAATTGAAACTCTAACCTTTTGAGGCGGTGACTCCTAAGAAAAACTATTTAAAGGAAATATGGTTCACAAATTGATTCTTGATGTAACCTATACTATTATGGCCAATCTAGTTAAAAGATAAGATAGTAAACATTTTTATCAAAGTAAAAACAAAATTTCATTAATTTTATATGTTTAGATTTATAGGATTAAACTCCATTTGTGTAACTAAACATTTGGCTTATTACTGTCAATCTCAAGGTGGAGAAATTGAAAAATGTAACAAATTAATTATAATACGAATAAAAAGATAATAAAGATATTCATGTAGCTGACTCAAATTAAACTTAGGATTACATGTTTGTTATTATTGTTGTAACTTAGCATATGTGACCCCTAATTAGCAACTTGCTGAAAGTTAATGCAAAGAAATTAACAGTAAATAAAGCTGTATATATCACGAAGTTAACAAGGTTGGATAGTAATCAGATTCTGATGTGGATTTTTTTCTATTGTATAAACTGTAACACATTTGAAAGTAACACCTAAGATGGTCACATATTGGTTTTGGCTATACTTCTACCAGCTAATTTATTTATCTTTGAACTCTCGTTCACTGGATGATTAAAAGGTCTTTGTAATATATAAAATGAATGGGTATAGGGCTGAGTGTGAGTTGATCTTTGATATTTTGAGCATGCTTCATATAACATAAATTCACATGTAAAATTAAACGTAAAGAGTTATCAAACATTATAAGTAAAGAAAGGAATGCGCCATTTTTATACCTGCAACATTAAGTGAATATCCAATAGTAATCACTCCAAGTATGGCCAAAACATAGAGTACTCTACTTGTGAAACTAAAGGACATTCAGAAAATCACACATTTTAGTGAGCTAAAGAACAAAATAATTTCTTGAAAGAATATAAATGCACAGTTAAAAAAATTGTCATACCTATAAACTCATGGGTGATTAATAGTGGGAGATTCATCTTCTGATTCTTCTCTCAATGATTGTGGAGCTAAAGAAATCTCAATAATTTCAATGATCTCTGATTGTTGATCGTTTGAGAATGTTGGGAGTTGTTTTTGGACACTTGATGCCTCTTCCTTATTGGCAGATGATGGGACTGCTGAGAAAAGTTGGTTGCCTGTTTCCTTTGCTCCAACTTGTTCTTCAAAGGATGGTGGAGGGCAGCTTGCTGCCTCTTGCTTCATAAATAATGGCAGGACTGCCTTTGTTCTATTTTGTTTTTCTGGGGATGGTGGAATGTCACTTACTACTTTTTCTTCCTCTTGCACCTTGAAGAATGTTGGGATTGCTTGGTCGCTCGTTGCCTCCTCCTTCCTGGAGGATGGTGGGATTGCCTTTGCTCCCTTTTGCTTCTTTGGGGATGGTAGAAGGTCATTTGCTACCTTTTCTCCCTCTTGCTGCCTCTTCCTCTTATTTCCCCTTCCTTTGCTTCCTATTACTCTTTGCTCCTTCAAGGATCGTAGGATTTGCTTGCTTGATGCCTCTTACTCTTCGAGAGAAAATGGAGTTGATTGTTGATTATGAGGCTCATTTGCTTCCAATTGCTTGGCAATAGAAATTTCTATCATTTGTGTAAAGATTTTTTATTAGAACTAGCTAAAAAAAAAAAAAAGAATGAAAGTAAAACTAAGGATGCACATTTAGTATTTGCTACAACTACATATTTTAGCCCTTAATATTAGTTACGATTTTTTTTTTCATAGAAAAAACAATATCCAATAGAAACCTAGACATTTCATAAGTAAAAAGAGCAACAAAGACTAACTACTTTAACAAACAAAAAAACCACAAGGTGCATCTATAGATATCATTTATTAGCTCTTTTTCTCATAGTTTATTTCCATTTTTCTCTTATTATTGAGTAATTTCCATTTTCTATTTCATTTCAATTATATATATATATATATTTGAATGTTCTTAAAAAAGAATTTGTTTTGGACAAAACTTTTTTAAGACAAGATTTTTACTCTGATAAACGAAAAGAAATGCGTGAATGGTTCTTTTTGCATTTTGGAAACATTTTGCCTGAAATACAAAAAGACTTTTATACATTTCTAGAAACACATAAAATTCATATTCCATTTTTTGACTGGTTTGAGTATCATACTTCCACTTCAGAAAATTGGAAAAAGGAATTTCCATATTTTGAATGGCCACATGATATTTTAGAAAAACCCGAAAATCCATTTTTTAAAACTATAAACCCTGTTGTTAAACAAAAAACACTTCCTGTATGGGAAATAGAGGGAAAACAGATTGAGTCTGAACACCCTCCTCCACGTAAATGTTCTTTTAAACAAGGAGAAGTTTCCATTGAAACATCTCCATTTAAAATCCCCCACAAACTCTGAAGATAAGAATCTAAAGAGTTTGATTGAACAAAACAATTTTTCAAATATTAGTCTGCATACTATTGGTAAACAGTTGACCAGAATTGAAGACCAAATTCTAAAACCAATTCCCGCCAACTTACCTACAGTTCAGATTAATAAAATCCCTGTTTTTAAACCTTTTGAAGTTTCTTCTTCCAGTAAACAACAATTTCAAAATGATAAAACAATTTTCTTGATATTATTAAACAACAACTTCAAGCTCTGGGATCAGCAGAATCCTCTAGTTCTAAATCGTCCTTGACACTCCTGTTAGGATTAGTCAACCAACATCTTCTTCTAAAACCATTCAGGTTCTGGATGAACTTGAAACATCATCTGTTTCTATGTCAGGAACTGATGATCATAAAATCAATAAACTTGTCTGGACTCCTTGTACAATTCCAATGTCTAGGGCTCCTGATTTGGATGATCAGTCTAAACAGTTAAACACTCAAACCAAGTACAGTGCCAATTCCATTTATGAATGGAACATAGATGGAATGACAGAATATAACATTCTGGGCATCTTACACCAAATGACGATGGCAGCAAATGCCTATCGTCACAAAACACCTTAGTTTCTGATCGTGCTATAGCTGAAATCCTTATTGCAGGATTTACTGGACAGCTTAAGGGATGGTGGGATTACCATCTCACAGAAACTAATAGATTAGAAATTCTAGATTCCATAAAACTTGATGATCAGGATACCCCAATTCTTGATTCATTAGGAAATACTATTCCGGATTCAGTGTCCACACTGATTCTAACTATCTCCTTACATTTTGTAGGAGATCCCTCTCATTTGAAAGACAAAAACGCTGAACTTCTATCTAATCTTAGATGTAAGAAGTTAAGTGATTTCCAGTATTATAAAAATACCTTTCTTACTCGCCTTATGCTTAGGGAAGATTCCAACCAGTCTTTCTGGAAGGAAAAATTCTTAGCTGGTCTTCCGACTCTTTTAGGTGAGAAAGTTAGAAATAAACTTAAGGAATCCATAGGAAATCCTATTCCTTACAATAAACTCACATATGGTGAATTAATAAGTTCTACCCAAAAGGAAGGACTTAAGATTTGCCAAGACATTAAACTCCAGAAACATTTGAAATGGGAAATGGCGCGAACCAAACAGGAACTTGGTAGTTTCTGTAAACAGTTTGAATTTAATCCTATTTCTAATGATTCTAAAAAGAAAAACCCTGCTAAATCTTCATTTTCAAAAAATAAAACGTTTTCTAAAAAACATTTTCCATCCAAAGATGCTTTTTATAAAACACCTTTGAAAAAGAAACGTTTTCCTAAACAAAAACATTTTAAAACAGATTTTCCCGCTCCTTCTAAACCAATAGTCTGTTTTAAATGCCATAAACCAGGGCATACTGCTCGATTTTGTAAACTCAATAAACGTCTCCATGAAATTGACCTCTCTGATGATATTCGTCAAAGAATTCAATCTCTACTTCTTGAACTCTCCGAATCAGAAGATAGTTCGTCAAAAGATCATCTAGAAATTGATGAACTTGCAGATACTAGTAGTAAGACTAGTTCTGGTTCTGATTCTGATAAACAAATCAATGTTCTTACAAAAGACCAAGAATTCATTCTTCAGGTCATTAAGAGCATCGACAATCCTGAAATTCAGAAGCAGTATTTATTACAGCTTCAACAATCTTTAGAAACTCCTCCTGCAACACAACACAGTTGCTTTGACCTCTAAAACTAACCCTTATGATTTGACTACTATTTTGAATAAAACACGAAAACCACCAGTCTAATGACCTCTCTTTAACCCAATTACAAGCAGAGATCAAGACTATTAAAATCGAATTAAAATCCTTAAAAGAAAAGCAAGCAAGATTCTC
This sequence comes from Carallia brachiata, assembly GCA_021464245.1. Classification (NCBI taxonomy): domain Eukaryota; kingdom Viridiplantae; phylum Streptophyta; class Magnoliopsida; order Malpighiales; family Rhizophoraceae; genus Carallia; species Carallia brachiata. The sequence goes on from JADCRB010000043.1 coordinate 1,593,688, forward strand.
AAATTTGCAAATGCTTTTACAAAACTCATTTGTTGTTTCAGAGCCTGAACAAGAAGCAGATGTTCAACTCCCAGAAAACAACAATGATTTTTTAAATGTTTTACGGGAAATTACCTCCCAAAAGTATTTAATTAAAATCAAAATCATTTTTTCAAAAGATTTTTCATTAGAAACTATTGCTCTGTTTGACACAGGTGCAGACCTGAATTGTATCAAAGAGAGTATAGTTCCTAAACACTTACATCAATATACCTCTGAGAAACTTTCAACTGCTAATGCTTCTCGTTTAACTATCAACGGTAAGGTTGACGGTTATGTTGTGAGTAAAGACATTAGTATTTTAACTTCCTTCTTATTGGTAAAGGATATCCATCACACTGTAATTTTGGGTACTCCATTTATCAATATGGTAACTCCTTACGAGGTTGATTACCATGGTATTTGTTTTCAAGATTCAAAATCCTCTCAGAGACATAAACTTCTTTTTATTGAAAAACCCAAAACCAAGAATCTTCATTTGATTAAAGCACACAGCATTTATCAAAATGAAGTTAATAATTTGATTAAAACAAAGAAAGTTGATCTTTCTGTTTTTAAAACAATTGCTCTTTAAAACAAATTGAAAAACAACTTGCTACTGATCTTGTTAAAAAGAAAATTTCTGTCTTACAAGGTCAATTTGAAAATGAACTTTGTTCTGATTTGCCAACAGCATTTTGGGAACGAAAACAACATATGGTTGATTTACCATATGAAAAGGATTTTGATGAACGTCAAATTCCTACCAAGGCTAGACCAGTTCAGATGAATGCTGAACTCCTTAATCACTGTAAACAGAAATTACTGATTTGCTTAGTAAGAAGCTTATCAGGCCTTCCAGGTCACCATGGTCATGTGCTGCATTTTATGTTAATAAAAACTCAGAAATTGAGCGTGGTGTTCCTCGTTTGGTGATTAATTATAAACCATTAAACACTGCATTAAAATGGATTAGGAGTCCCATTCCTAATAAAAAAGACTTGCTGAATAAATTGCATTCTGCATTCATATTCTCCAAGTTTGATTTAAAATCAGGTTTTTGGCAAATTCAAATTGCCTCACAAGACCGTTATAAAACCGCCTTTACTGTTCCATTTGGACAGTATGAATGGAATGTCATGCCTTTTGGATTGAAAAATGCACCAAGTGAATTCCAGCGTATCATGAATGATATTTTTGCTGCATATTCATCATTCATCATTGTTTACATTGATGATATCTTGGTATTTTCTCATTCCATTCAGAACACTTTAAACATTTGAAAACATTCTTTTTTATCACTAAGAAGAATGGCCTTGTCATTTCTAAACCTAAAATGTCACTGTTCCAAACAAACATTCGTTTCCTTGGACATCATATCTGCCAGGGAACAATCACTCCTATACAACGATCTTTATCTTTTGTTGATAAATTTCCTGATAAAATTCTGGATAAAACCCAGTTGCAAAGATTCCTTGGAAGTCTTAATTATGTCTTAGACTTCTATCCCAATCTTAGTCAACTTTGTAAACCTCTCCATCAGCGCCTTAGGAAGAATCCTCCTTCCTGGACAGACGAACATACTTCAACTGTCCAACAAATTAAAAAAATGGTTAAGGAAATTCCTTGCCTTTCTCTACCTGACCCCTTTGCACCTAAGATAGTTGAAACTGATGCCTCTGATCTTGGTTATGGTGGTATTTTAAAACAACTCTCTAATGGACAGGAATATATTTTACAATATACTTCTGGCCACTGGAAAGGTGCACAAACCAATTATTTTACTATACAAAAAGAAATTTTGAGCATTGTAAAATGTATTTCTAAATTTCAAGCTGATTTACTTAATCAAAAATTTTTACTTCGTATTGATTGTAAGTCTGCTAAAGAAATTTTAGAAAAAGATGTTAAAAATGTTGCTTCTAAACAAATATTTGCTAGATGGCAGGCTATACTTAGTATATTTGATTTTGATATTGAATATATTAAGGGAGAATAATTCACTACCTGACTTTTTGACTCGTGAATTCCTCCAAAACAGGCCTTCTCCACAATGCCCCCAAAAAAATCCAAATCCAAGACACTTGACAAAGGCAAAGCCCAAGTTTCTGATGAAACAGTGCAAAGCCCCTCTCCTAAAAAAGCTTCAGGCCCCATTAAACTAATGGCTTCTGCCATTAAAGCCATTAAAACCCCTCTAGACCAAAATCCTAGAGTCCTTAAAACTGTTAAAAAAGCCTGGACCGATGTCCTACAAGATGAGGAAAATAAACAAATGGAAGCCACAATTTCCAAGTCAAAAGAGCTAGCAGTTCAGGAATGGGCTGCCAAATTAGCTCAAAGCCCGGAAATTCTTCAGGCCCTCCAAAACCTCACTAAACAACCACAGCCAGTGGACACAGCTAAACCCTCAGGTATAATTTCTAAACCCACTTTAAAACAAAAGGAGATTGTCTCATCTTCCTCTCTGGAGACTTCTCAAAATGTTTTAAAACCATTATCTTCGGATACATGGACTGATTTTCAGCAAAAAGAAATTTATCAAAATCTCTTTTTAGTTGAAGCAGGTTATATTCCTACTAAACCTACCAAAATCTCTGGAACCCCCTATGGTGCAGTTTTAAATTGTTTTGGCGCCAATTGGGAATTTAAACCCTGGAACTATCAGAAACCTGTTGCCTATTACATGGCCCTTCTTTCTGAAACAGATCCACCCTCAGTAAAATGGAAATTCCAATACCAGAAGAAGATTGATGGTAAATGGCAAACCCTTACGGATACCACCTTTGACCCCACCAAAGATTATTCGTATTCCACCTGCCAAATTATGAATCTTCTTCATCCTCAACAACTTTGGTTCTCCATTTCTTTTGGAAGCCATACGCCTTGACCCTAATAATCCTGATCCTTCCCTGTACTTTTCCTACTGGGATTATCAGCAGGCATGGTTCAATGCCTTTTTCTATCAAAACTCTAAACGAGGCCATACTTGGCTTATTTATTTTGATCGAACTTTTGAACCAACCCTCATTCCAAATTGGTTCCTCCAATGGTGGGACTATTTTGGTTGTACTGTGTCTATTCTTCCGGAAGAACTCCTTCCATCATATAAACTTTTTGAACAACACTATACACCTCCAGAACCAGAAAAGAAATTTCCCAAAATCTTTTCGTTCTGTATAAACTTTTTTATACCTTGGGTTCTCAAATGGGACTATTCCTTTATGAACCACAGAGCAGGAAAAAATGGTTGTCAGAACCTTCCATATCCGTTGGTGGAACAAATATGACATCCCTTCCAATGTTAAACCAAAAGCTGTTGAAAAATGGCTTCTTAAACACCGTTCTGAACTTTTGAAATCCAAAGAATCTTCTTTCCCTCAGCTCCCAGCTATGAATAAAGATCATGCTGCTTTCCTGGCGGAAAAGACTCATTGGCAGTTTAAACTCTCTTCAGCTAAAACCAGAGATGAATATCTTGCCATCATGGAAGAAATGTCTCAGGCATTGACACCTCCTTCCTCCTCCAAGAAGTCTTCTGAAAAGGTTGTTGACCTTGCCAAGGACACTGAAGACTCAAGTGAAGAAGAAGAAGAACAGGAAGATACTCTTCCTCCTGGGTATGCCCAGGATCCTTTTGACATGTAAACCGTTTGTAAACACCGTTTAAATACTGTTTGCACAAATTGCAAAAATGCCACCGGTCAATGAACAGTAGTACTGTTCACATTTATTTCAAAAATGCCACCGGTCCTGCGACAGTACTTAAACAGTACCCCTCTCCCCTATAAAACCAGGCTTTTGCTTCATTTGTAGGCAGAACTTGGATGGCTCCTCCTCTCTCTCTAAACTCTTCTCTCCCTTCTCTCTAACAATTTTCTCCAAGTCCTCCAGAAAGGGTCCTCCCCTTTGTTCATAAGGTCCCTTCTGTTTACCCTTATGTACTCTCCCTTTATGTAATAAAATTTTGTTTATATGTTTTGTTTATCTTATGCGCACCAGATGTGGTAGGCTTGCCTCCCGAGTTGGTTGCTCATTATTTACTGTTTATTGTTCTTATTTACTGCTTATATATTTTATCTATTATTCTATTCATAATCTCTGTATATCGGCTGGAAAACCCCCGAGTTGCCAGACCCAAGTCATTGGCTTGGCTGGATCCTCTCTAGGTTAACAACGCCACGTACAAGATTATTCTTTCTTTCTCATTTGTTTCCTTTTTCTTTTATTATTCATCTGTTATTTGTTCTGATCTACACCTCCCCAGATCTTTGGGCGACTCTTTTGGTATCAGAGCCAAGGAAGGTGGTAGATCTGCAGAAATTTATTCTGTTTTTAAATAATTTGGTATTGGTTGTGAGTCAGACTAGATTCCAACTGAACCCAATGCAGAGGTAAGCAGCAGTAAGTCCCGACGGACAGGGCAATAAGTCTGTGTGCTGTAGGGTATAACCGGAGTAGTCTATCATAAACAAGATCTTTATTATTTTTAAACATGGATCCAAATTTCTGTAGATCCACTTCTTTCTCAAACTCTTCTACCTCAGATTCCTCTGAGATCCGTAGAGTTGTAAACAGAGAAGAAATGACATATGAAAATTTTAAAAATATTGATAATTGGGAAATACCACGTATTAAACCAAATCAGATATATCATCTGTCTAAATCTATCTTTTCTAAACTTCCATTTAAAACTGATCTTCATATTAAAACTGAACAGAGAGACATTCCTCTTTCAGATTCATTAAAAGAAGTAACTCTCTTGACTCCTGAATCTCTTAAACTTCATAAACAAAAGGGCTTTGAATATATCCATATTGGACTTATTCAAGTTGCATTTAGACCCCTCACTCGTGAAGGATTAGACACTTCTATTCTTGCCGTCCTTAGAGATGCAAGACACACTCAGTTTCAAGCTTCTCTTTTAGGAACTGTCGAATCTACCCTAAACACTGGACCAATCTCGTTTGATTGTTATCCTGACTTGGCTATTTCTCTTAAGGATAAAAACATTTTGAAAGCTGCAGTTTTGCAAATTAAAACTCATAATTATCATATGCTCCCTGGTTCCATTCCAGTTGCATTAATGTTTCGCATTCATTATAGACTGCTTGCATCTGCATTCACTCCCATTAAACATTTGCAAAAGTCTGTAAAAGGTGAAACACTTTTAATCCAAACGGATCTCACAAGATCCAATGTTCAAATTCCTAAACCCATTCAATGGAAAGACATCACTTTTCCAACTGAATGGATTCTTCAAGGAGCTGCCCCACCGACAGAATTACCTCCTCCTGAAATAAACCCCGGACTTAGTCCAGATTAAACAATTCAGTGATGGTAAAGTTACTTTAAAATTTGACCGAATTCCTAGATCTGCTAGTTCTAGGTTTTCTGATGATTCCATTTCCACAATAAACTTAGGTAATGTATCTCAGATTCCATCTGTTATTAACATTCCTGTTAGTAAACCAAGGCATTCTACATCAGACTTGCCTGATCCAAAATTTAAACATACTAGGTATTCTGGTACTATTCCTCACTCTGTTTATGAACATGGTGAAACATCAAACCCAGTAGAACAGGTTGCACAGGATAGTCCTCCTTCTCAGCCAACCTCTCCAACCTATTCTGCGATCACAGAAAATGTTTTGAATGTTCTTAAAAAAGAATTTGTTTTGGACAAAACTTTTTTAAGACAAGATTTTTACTCTGATAAACGAAAAGAAATGCGTGAATGGTTCTTTTTGCATTTTGGAAACATTTTGCCTGAAATACAAAAAGACTTTTATACATTTCTAGAAACACATAAAATTCGTATTCCATTTTTTGACTGGTTTGAGTATCATACTTCCACTTCAGAAAATTGGAAAAAGGAATTTCCATATTTTGAATGGCCACATGATATTTTAGATATATATATATATATATATATATATATATATATGTATGTATATGTATATGTATATGTATATGTATATATGTAAGTTAATATTTTGCAGGAACGATAGATCAAAGAAGAAAACCCTTTTATTTCAAGATATAGAGATCTTATTGTCATAGAAAGGATATTGATGTGTTAAACTTGTCCCTCACAGCTTCTATGTTGTCTAGCTATAATTTAGTTCTTTTTGGCTGGTCAAAGTTTGTTTGACTTCTCAAAAAGTTCTAATTAACATCAAGATTGATAACATGATCTAAACGAGATTGATAGCATTGATGGAATAGTCATAAACTGAAAAATTGAATGCCAAGTGTTGACAATTTTAACTGGTTTAGTTTGCATGCAAGTATCCAATCATATTCAAACCGATTGACTTCTACTTCAATGTTAAGGCTTGTACTTCTTTATTAAGGTTTGTTATTCTATAACGATGAGTTAGTTTTGACTTAACAGGACATAGACCTTGCAATGTCTCACACGAAAACGAGAATGATTAATTTAGAGAATGATTAATTTAAAAATTGAAAATAAACAGAATAATGAAGATTAACAAAAGCCTCATTATCAAATCAAAATTTTCTCAGCATCCAAACACAAAGTTGAAACCTTGAAACCGGTCACCAGATCAAACAAGAAAATGCTAGAAAACAAAAGAAAAAAAAATTGTAGGCCTGTATCTTACCCGTCTAGCCTGGAAAGAGAAGCAGTTGAACAAATGCGAGAAAAATTTGAACTACGTAAAACAAAGAATAAAAAATGGGCGTACCTCGAGCTTTTTTTTTTTTTTTTTTGACTCCTCCTTTTTGCGATATCTCTCTCTTTCTTTTCTTTTAATTAATTAATTTATTTATTTTTTGCTATTTCTAATATAAATACCTTTACAAATGGCAGAAATTGAGATAATATAATTTTCCCTTACTAAACAACTGCGAGTAGATGAACCTTATGATCAACAATCAACTCCACCATCCCTCAAAGAGCAAGAGGGATCCTTCGAAGAGCAAGAGGGAGCAAAAACAACGAACAACCTACAACAGTCCCATTATTCTCCAGGGAGCTAGAGGAAGAAAAGAGCCTAACATCGAGGTTTTATCACCACCACATTTTCATCAAGTAACAGAGATTACTAATGAGAGTACTAAGAATAGCACACACTATTCTTTAGCTCCACAATCATTGAAAAAAGAATTAGAAAATGAGATTCATCCTAGTGGTCTCCCATATGTTTACAGATATGATTAGATTTTTCACCATATATTTAATATTCTTTCAAATAGATTACTTTTATTTCTGGCTCACTAAAAAGTTCTGTTTTCTGAATATACATTAGTTTCACAATCAAGGCACTTTACGCTTTGGCTATAGTTGGAAGGATCACTATCGGATATTCACTCCACATTACAGGTACAAACATGGCTCATTCCATTCTTTACATCTAATATTTGATAGCTATTTACGTTTTACTTTGTATATGAATTTATGTTATGTTAGACATACTCAAAACCAAACCACACTCAACCCCCATACATATCATATCTTATCAAAACCTTTTCATCATCTAGTGAAGGTGAGTTTATGATAGATTAATTAGCCAATAAAAGTATAGCCACAAGCCAATATGTGACCATCACAAGTGTTACCTTGAAATGTGTTACGGTTTATCCAATGGCAAAAAATCCACATCAAAATCTAATTACGATCCAACTCTATTCAAGTTGCCACAACCTTGTTAACTTCGTGATATATATATGGCTTCATTTTCATGTCAATCTCATGCCAATCCGAGATATTTTTAAGATCTCTTAGTTCATTACAACAACAATAACAAATGTTTAATCCTAAGTTTAATTTGAATCAACTTTATGAATTTATTTATTATCTTTCTATTCTTATCACAATTGATTTGTCACATTTTTCAATTTCTTCGCCTTAAGACTAACAATGATAAGCTGAATGTTTAGTTACACAGATAGAGTAGTCTATTATTATATAACTATAAAGCTAAACAGATGAAATTAATATAATTTTATTTTCAGTTCAATGAATGTTTATTATCTTAACTTTTAACTAGATTCCTCATAATAGTGTAAGTAAGATCAACAACCAATTTATGAACTATATAACCTTTAGATAGTTTTCCAAAATATATTTCCTAGTCAAATATTAATATTAGCTTACTACAGTACTATATGTAACCGAGTACAACCATGTTATGTAAGTTTGTTTTGGAGAATGTTAACTGACATTTTCTCAATTAAGACAAAAAAAAAGCCATTGTTAGCTAAAGTTTTCTTTCGAATAAGGCTCCACAGAAAACAATCAAAGAAAGGCATTATATAAATTTTGAATTTATTTTTTGAATTTAACAGCAATTAATTGTTTCTTCTATTTTTTCGATTTTAGGACACTTAATTTTAGGACACTTAATAGGTGTGCCGACGTTTATAAAAGAACTCTCTAAGAAAGCCTTAGATGAGTTGAAACATAAGAAATATGACACATTCTGTGTCTTCATAAACATGCAAATTCAACTATACATTGCATCAGTATATTTAGCTATGGGAATAGCAAGCCTCTTAGCATTTATGTTCAGTCGTGCATGGGGACAAAGGTTGACCTTAAGTTTCCCTCTTCGGTATGGCATTCACAATCGCAAGCGGCCATCTATGCAGCCAAACAATTGGAAGAAGCATCATTAGAGTTGGGATAGGAATTTTATGGCAAATAAGCAAAATGACTTTAAATTTGAGTTGTCTGCTTATCAATTATTAATATATCAATGAGAGTTTAGAGCAAATATAATTATTACTAGTTTTGTGTATATTTTAATTGAAAAAAAAATAAAATTCTTGTAGAAAATTCCAACCATTTCCTGGGAACTAACTCCACAAAAAATGAGGCAGCAGCTGAACGATATTTTTTTATGCTCTATTCATACTGGTTTGGCATTGGCAGCTAGGATGACTTGGTTGGCTGCATATTATAAAGTTCTTGGTTGGAGATTTATTCTTGGAATAATTGTTGTTGGAACAATTGTTTGGTTCTTCATCTCATTAATGATATGTGAGACATTAGTTTGGTTATTTAAGAATGGAAAAGAAGCAACAGTTAAAAAACTCATGGAGAAAATTGGAAGGAGTAGAGACTATGATAAAATGAATAAAGAAATTTTGAGTAATAAAGGTGAAAATAAAATGAAAGAAATGTTAGAACCAAAAAGAGGATAAGGCTATAAATGAAAGAATTGCTTCATAAAATGTGTAGATATTTTTTTTTGTTCTCTATATCTATGTAAATGACCACAACACATATTTATAAGGAGATAAATAAGGTAGTTATTTGGCCAAGAGATACGTCTTTTGGGTCTAATAGATACGACTCTTTTAACATGTCTTTTCATCAATAGACGCATCTTCATAACTATTAAATTAATTAAGGGACGTGATTCTTTATATTTTAAAAATTCTTCAACAATTCCCTGTCATTTTCAAATTTTGAAAATGTATAAGATCTTTAACAATTCTAATTGTCAATTGTATAAGCAGTAGTGGACTACATCTTAAAAGCACTACATAGTTAAGTGTACATTACAATAAACCTAAATAATATGGTGGATTATGTCTTGAAACCAACTATTCTTTTTAATAAGTTGTAGAACCACCTTACACAATTTACTTTACAGCTACAAACTTTTCTATAATTTAAGTGGCTAGTGTATGGCCATGTGTCCATACCTTTTTATAGATTTTTTAAAGCTAAGTCCTTAAACTTCTTGGAACAGCACTATTCCACGCTCACATAAGCAAACTAAGCCCTCCTACGTTAAGACAACTTTTACAAAGTATATTAAAAGTTGTATAAACTCACCTCTCAGGTGAATTGTGGAAACCAAACACTATGTAACCTTGAGATGAAAATAACTTAAGTATAATATTTCAATCATACTGATAATGTCCTTTAACTCATTGCAAAACTCAAGACATGATGTTACATCAAGCGTTGAGTTGGGTATCCATCATAAGTAATTAATAATCATGGACTTAAGACCCATCCCTTATTTGGTGTCTCGTTCATCAAGTTCTTGTTAATCCTTTTAATTAAGAATTTATTTTTCCTCTTATATTCAAAAGTCTTAAAAGACTTTTATATAGTCTTCTATATTTTTAATCGTACCATTAACCACCAAGTGGTTACTATAATATACTGGAAGTTGCAACTCCTGTATGTTAAACTTTTTTTGAGAAACCTGTATGTTAAACTTAGTAAATACAAATACTTTTTTTTGCTTGTTATTGACTTTTTAAAGTTTTTGCAAGACTACAATGAAACATATAGTCTATGGCCAATAACTCATCCTTTCTTTTGAAAAGGTATGGATTTTAAATCCATTAGACAAATTTTCTTTATTTTCTGTAAAAAATTTTAACTGCCTTTAAACATAAGTTGTAATATAAACTATTACTGCATTTGATATAACAGTTAAGCACCCCTTGTGTTGGGTTTTAAACCATCAGTCACAACCTTTCTTTGTGACATGTTGTGTTATTGAGTAATGATTTCTTTGACAATTGTTTAACTTTAAGGTTGACTAAACACAATCTTTCAACATTTTCTTAACAAAATAATAATCAAGTCCCTTTGTACATCATTGGGTATAGCAAACATTTATATAAATACACAGATTTTTTTTTCGTGGTTAACGGCAATTTACGGCTCTAATGTGACTTTTTAAAACAAAATAAAGCAACGCTTTATGGCCCTTGCATGATATCCAAGGTATACTTCTTCTATGAAAGGTACACAGACCATCACATATATTTATGTAGATCATCATTCATATGTACTATCTATAAGGCATGTATGTATATCCATCATATATGTCAAAGTCACTTATTTAGACTAAAATTATGTATGTTATGATCTTTATCATCATGTATATCCATCATTCATCACCATGCATGCATCATCTATGTATGTATGTGTATGATATATATATATATATATATCCCCAACCAAAACTCACGGGCATAATAATAATAATAATAATTATTATTATTATTATTATTATTATTTAATTTTTCCTTCCCATTATCAAACTAAACCAATGGAAACCATGCAAGCCATGCAACCATGTTAAATAATCACCAAATGTTGGTTTCCTAAACTGTTACCTAAATTTTTTAACCTCTTATATCGGATGGAAATGCACAGAACATTGTCCTTATGTTAACGAACAAACCATCGTGCTCTTATATCGCAAGCAAATCATAGTCCTTATGTTAATGCATTAACAATTAAACATAATATTTTCATATCATGGATCTTAAATATGATATTTCCACATAATTGGGAAGAAAATATACCTTATTTTAGGATTTTTATGATTTCCACACAATTGAAAAAGGAACACACCTTGATCCATGAGGTCAGAAGCCAATTCTTTCAACGTTATAGTCAAGAACAAAAATTTTGTCTTAAAATTGTTAAAACCCAAAAGAGGGTAAGACTAAAAATAAAAGAATTGCTTCATAAAATTTGTGGATATTTCTTTTCTTCTCTATATTTATATGAATGACGACATCACATATTTATAGGAAGATAAATAAGTAGTTATTTAGTCAAAAGATATATCTTTTGCGCTTAATAAACACAACTTTTATTGTGTTTTTTATTAATAGACGCATCTACATAACTATCAAATTAACTAGGAGATATGATTCTTTATATTTTCAAAATTTTCCAACAAGAAGTAGGAAGAAATCCCAGCCATCCTGCACTGGTACTCTCTTCAATCACAAACCTTCTAACTCAAGTCTTAAGCCCTGATGTGCATATCCAGTACGGACCCTTCTTGTTTCAATAACTAGTATCAAACAAGGACTTCATAGGCTATACAGGTTTTGTCCAGTCTCAAAAAGGTGCAACCATCTTCTCAGGTTGTGTGCTAGTTTAATATCAAGAACTTTGATAATTGCTCTGACATGATGTTGTGATGGTGTATTGGCAATAGGGGTAGCTTAGTGCCCGCAATTGCAGAAGTAGATAGGATCTTGAGGCCAAAAGGAAAGCTGATTGTTCGAGACAATGTCAGAATCACAGGTGAGATTGAGAGCATGGCCAAATCATCGCAGTGGGAGATATGCATGATTTATTCAAATGACAATGAAGGACTGCTTTGCATCCGAAAGGCAATGTGGCGTCCTAAGGAGACGGAAACAATAACTTCAGCTATGATTTGAACATGACACTCTGACTATAGTCTTTGCTAAGTGATGCTGTAACCAGTAGGCTGGTATATATTGAGCTATTTGGTTTGTGTTTTTTTACTTTTTTTGGAATTGGAGGCTAGTTTCAACAGCAAATGTAACATATATGGTTGATTTTTGATTGAAGATGCTCAACTAACGTCACTTGTACCAGGTTTGTTTGGCAAAAATATATCGACTTGGCGTCTTGGTTGTAATATTTTCATGAATACAATCTAAAGTCAAATGCATCTTTCAGCTATGTGAACTCATTATCCTCAAACTGTGCATGCTTTGAATCCTTCTCCTCTGATGCAAGTGCTAAAAGGGCAAAAAGGGCAATAGTCAACTTGCAAGCATTACTGTAATTTGAAGTTAGATGAACCTTGAACATATGTACTGGTGAGGAACTTATGCTTGATTGAACATAATTTGATAATTATAGTTGTCTGGTGATTAATGTAGGTTGATCTCTCTTGCTTCGGTAAAAGTTTTTGCCTTCTTCCACATGCATGAACGTGCGACAAAGTGTTTGACTGTTAAACTTGGAGGTAGATATGCTAATGATGAAAATGATCTTATTTTCACATAAAAAGCACTGCCTATAACTGTACGCAACAGACCCATTTAGTCCTTTCCTTTTTTTCCTTTTCCCCACTTTTGGGCAGGCCTTTAGTGAAAAATCTTCGCTAACATAGTACAATTACTTGAAGAGGCTATGAGCTTGTTGGGTTGGCCACTGAAAAATGGTTCTACTCTGTGATAAAACATGTCTCTGAATAATTTTTGGCTTTCCTTCACGTATGAATTTGAATATTGATGTCAACTTTTTGGTGCTAAGAGTTCCCTGTTATAATAAAAAAACATTCCCTTTATATACATGCTCTAGTAGTGCATGTGTGTGATGTTTTCCATTTCGAAAGCTTGTAGCTTTTGGAAGGAAAATAAGGACCGATGAAATGCAGTTAGTAGTTTTTTTTTTTTTTTTTGTTGAAAGTTAGTGGTAAATATCGACACCAACTACTTTGAGAGGAGGCGCTTTGTCGGCCAACTTGTAGCTTTTTTTACATTAATCCCGCATTCTTCCATTTTACTTGTGTAGAGTTCAAAATCAATCAACAATTGATGAGGTGCCCTATCCTAAAAAACTGATTAGAATATTTGTTGTAATTTTTTAGTCTTGTGTTCTATTTTTGAAGACTTTATTCCTTTTTCATGATTTTTGTCTTCTCTTATAAATGAAAAAGAAAAAACCATTGATGGAGGTCCTTCAGTTTCAAGAATGACATTGCAATTTTTTATTTTTTTTTCAATTTTAGATAGGGAAAAGAGAACAGTCCAAGTTGCCCTTCTGATATCTCCAAACATTCTTAGTTTTGGGAGAGAACCTCTAGTGAATTTTGTCGTAATCATGAAATTTGACTTGAAGTTGTAATATAAAGTAACAAACCCAATCGTAATACTATATTTCTATCAGAAAAAAACAATTGTAGAAATTGATGATATAATTTTAGAAAATGCCACACCAACTAATGAATTATTTTTCACTGGTGTTAAATTCATCTTTAAAACTGAAAATCCGAGTTTAAGTGTGAATTGAAACCAATCAATTAACCAAAAGAGAAAAAGAAAGAAAATTTTCACATTTATTTTTTAAAATTACGTGGTATTATGAAACTTTTTTTTTGGGTGGTTTGTTGATTGATGTTGAACTCTCAGTAAGAGTGTAAGGATTAAAAACCAAAAAAAGCAACTTGTAATTAAAAACATATATTCCAATTAGGTTATGAAATTTTAATACGCTATACAAGGTATCAGAGAATTGTATAAAATTTGGTCTGTTTTTACGTTGGTTGGATGTCGGGGGCTTGCCTATGCTTCAAGAAGTGGGATGCCTTTATCACACTGACCGCTTTTCGCAAAATATACAGAATTATCTCACTGACAATCCTTATATTGTTAAAATTTTACCTTTGTTGGCAAAGTAGCGGACAAAAGTGCGTCCATGCTTTCTTTTGGACTTCCTTTAGCATGTTCTTGACTTCTTAACTTCTAGGTTGAGGGGGTTGTTTGGCATCTGAGCTATTTGAATATATCAAAAAGAGCACGGCCCTCTTGTTCGCATGATTGGAACTTAATATATAATAGATTGTTCAATGACTTCGTTGCGGAAGGGGAAACTGGCATAGGCTTTCATCAAAAGATGTAGATGTAGCGAAACTTGTTGGAAGTTGTAAGAGCGAGCAGCAAAATTTCTCACATTGAAAATGAGAGCTAAGAGTAAGTAATACACATAAAGATTAAAAGACTTACAAATCGAGTTAATGGTTTATTGTGTTGCTTGCTCTTACATTCATAAAGTGAGTAGACAATTACGAAATCAAAAATTCAAAGAAAAAATAGAGTCCATGTCACCTTTAAGCAAATCTTGTATAGAAAATCAAACATTATACTAATATATGTCAACGTTATTTAGTTAAAGGTTTACTAAATTACTATTTTAATAATAATTGATTTGTATATGAAAAAAAAAAAAACATTAATTCATTTTTTATCCATTTGACATAAAATTTAAGTAATAACGCAAAAATCTATAATTACATACAGTCCATCTCTATTCTAATGTTCATCACAACTCGACAAGAATATTGCATACATGTCAGATATTGTAAAGGTGGGGCTACTATGTCACTTAAGCAACCCCAAGAGCAAAAAATTTCTCATCGGAAGGTTAAAGCACTAATACCCCAACTAATGAGTGGCCCACTGGATATAATTAAGAATTTGCCCCAAATTTTTTTAATTCTCAACAAAACACTCAGATTCTATTTCTATCAGACTATGAAAACACAGCATGAGCCGCTTAACATTTTACTATAATCAAATACCCCATTGTCTGCCATTGGTGCATCTTTCCTCAAACAGACAAGTTGGCAGTCTCCATACATTACTCAACATGTCTGCTGCCACAAACCCTCTAAAGCTGCTCCACTTTGGAATGCTAAAGGAGAGCTCATCAAGGCATCTCTTCATTGCCCAATATGTTAGTTTCTTGGAGGCACAAGTTCTTGTTCTTCACTCTTGTTGCTTTCATTGTTATCTCAGAAGGATCAAGACTGCCTAAGGGTTACTGGGAACAGATGTTGCCCAAGAAGCTTCCTCTTCCGTCCTCAGCTCCATCTAAAGGAACCAATTCTGTGTCTAGATCATCTTCTACGATGGCGAAAACTGACAGAAATCTTCCTTCATCAGATGGCAAGGTCTAGTTGCGGTTCCGAGAATCATGAATCCTAATTCTCTCTAACTGTAGTATGTGCAGCAGTATTGAAACTTTGTACCAAGTCCGAAGGGAGCACACAAGAGTTTTGTACATTAGTCTTCATAATATGTGCTTAGACAGATGATGAGGATCAAAGCCCTGTAGATTTTCTCATCCTTGTCCATGGATTTTATTGTAAAGGTGACATTTTATATCTTCATTCATCATGGGAAAGGAAGAAATAATGGATATTTGGACTCTAGATGGAAGCAGGAAGACTGAAGAGGCTAGATTTCACACTGAGCTTGTTTCTTGAGATACCCTCCATGTATCAATTTTATTCATGTAATTAAACAACCTACTATATATAGTGACTTCAACAACATCTCTTTGCAATCTGTATGTTCAGTTTTAAACTCCTCCCATGAAAATTCAATGAATTAAAGCAGGCAAATTTCCCGGCGTACTTCAGATTCTTCTAGTTAGCCTTTTTCTGAAAGTTCTGAATAAGTTGCAATACTTCTTGGAATATCCCTTGTGGTTAATAATGTCACTGTTTTTCCTTTTGCCTGACTTGTAATCAACTGCATTCATTTGCCTATTGTCTTGTGTTGTTTTCTTTAGCTTTTCCTTCATCTAGAACTTATTCTGTTCTTTTTTTCTCATTGATGAATCTGCTCTCTGCAGTAGAACTTCTGCATTTGTCCATAATTATACAATTTTTTTGATGAGTTTGGCTTAAATAGAATCAAACATGTAAAACTTATTATCTCTTGCAAGTGGGACAGCAGACGGAATGAATCGAATGTAACATTGGACAAAAGTTTGCAAGTTTCTGCGGATTTAGCTTCAGGCTCGAAAATCCTTCGTCCTGATATATGATAATCCACATCAACAAAGATGAACTTTACTTACCAGTGCAATGCTCTGCAATCTGCTCCATATTTACAATAGTTGCGATGTGGCCACCAAAATATGGTATATAGAAACGTATTGCACCCATGACCCCCATGGTTCAAAATCCCCCCAAGTGGCTGTACCATACATAAAATTCAGAGAAAGAGAAAAGGATAATTCCAAACCTCTTAAAGCTGTTCTGGGTCTGCCTCATATTCATCAAACGCTTGCTAGCTAGATTTTTTAATCCTAGTCAGGCACATCAGCAGAAACTAATTGACCATGAGCTCGAGTTCGTGATCATGGCCCTCTATTCCCGCGGCTACACCCTATTCCCCAATGCCATCGCACTTCTGATCTCCGCCTCTCCTCCTGCGTCGCAACATTGTCACCAAACTGGCTCACCAACCGGCTGACCAGGAGCGACGAGGTAGGAGAAGGGATGACCGAACGTGGAAATTGAAGCAACATGATGTTTATGGACCGGGCTTAAGCAGGACCCACGGGTTATGAATCCCAAGCCCAACCCAAATTCTGGTATAGCAAGGGCCATGACATGCTGGACTGGGCTAATCTTTGGGCCATCTAGCCTGTTTTATAGCCATGCAACAAAGTTAATTGTGTGAGCCCGTCCGACACCAGAGCTTTAAAAACCTCTACGGACCAAAGAAAAAACCTCTCGTGCTGCCGCATGTGGGAAGAAGATGTTCTTAATAAATCTGTACGAATTTAATTATATTTATTAATAAATTTATTTTTATTTTATTAAAATGTAAAAAATATTTTAATTTTGAATATTATTTTTTAAGAATTCTTTAAGAAAATAAAAAGTTTTTTTTTTTAGAAAAAAATTTGAGAGTAGTTTTTTTCTTATTTTCTTCTCTTTGGAAGAAATTTTAACGTAATTTTTTTTTAAAGAAAAGATAGGTAAATTTGATAGAATTTTTTAATCTTTTTTTAAATTCAACAATAGTTTTTTTCTTTTTTATTATTTTATTAAAAAAATTTATAATTACAGATATTTAATTAGAGTCAAAGTAGTAATATATAAATTAATATCTTATTTAATTACAATTAAATTTATATTATTGATTTGTAATAGAAATTTCATATTCATTAGATATTTTATATTTTTAATTTGTTAATTTTAAAAATCGTCTCATAATTGAAAGAAAAAATTAAAATTTTCTCTCAACTTAACTTTATATACTTACGTATAAATGTGGTATTATTAATGTACTAGAGTTAATGTTCACGTACTAACACTTTTTCTGAACAGAATATTACATTTTGTAATTATAAACAAAATTATTATAATTTAATGGAGATTGACCCAATGTTTTGGTTGGGGAAAGTCTCCCTAAATGTTTTTGTGGGCTCCTTCTCCCTCTAGTCATTAGACTAGATTGACAACAAAAAAAAAAAAGTGTAACTAATGACACACTCCTATGAAAATGCACCTGATGCTTCCGTAAAGTTAATAAAATGGGTGTTAGTTTATTGATGATTCTTTTTTATTTTATATTTTATTATTAGATTTGTTGTGTTAGGCAAAAAAAAATTATTTAACTTGTGGTTCGGATCCAATCCAAACCTTAACACGATTATCGTGCATACATAAAAGGCAAGGAGTTATATATATATTATTGGGAAGTCTATTAAATCATTAATTTAATTAACTGCATAATTTAAGTTTTTTTTATTTTCATAATTTTTATATTCTCATTTTTAAAATTAAAATTCAAAATTTTAAAATAAAAATTTAAAATATTAATTACTAAATTATTCTTTAAGAGACAAGTTGTAAGATTTTTTATACATAATTAATGTTTATGTTTAACAAAAATCTTATTTTGATTAACGAGTTACAGATACTATTAAAAGTGATACCTTTGAATTTTTTAGGGTCATTAACACATTTTTTCTAGCACGAGCGAAAGATTAAAAAAAAGAAAAAAAAAGAAAGAATTTGGAAAATTTTTATGCGACGAGGACGCAACAATTAATACGTATGGGCGCATGGGCGCTATGACCGGTGCAATTATTATTGACAGACAATTAAATAAGAGAAAAAAAAAGAAAACGGGATTTAGCCAGTCCCACATCGACTGCAAACCTAATGAATTAATGTTTATAAGCGGCTCCGTACTCCGTCGTCAAATTTTGCCCGAGTTCCGTGGTGGGAACTCGTCGCCAGCCGCAGCGCCCACCAGCTGGACCCAGGCTAGCTCGGGCACAGACTAGCTATGGGTTTCAGCCCAGAAAGCACCAAGAGGGGCATAGTGGGGCTCCTACACATATTCGCTCAGAAGTTGGTCTAAAAAAATAATAGTAAAGAAAAGGCAGACCCAAAGAAAAATACCGGATTAAATGAAAAAATGATTAGGTTGGTTCACTCAGGAGAAAGCAGCTGGAAAAATATAAAAAAGATAGGGTAGGCCTACTCAGAGAAAGAGATCATAAAATTAAAAAAATCAAGTCAATCCATCTGAAGAAAAAGGCTGAAAAAAGACAAAAAGAGGCGCAAAATCTAAAAATTAGTCCAACCAACTTTTGATTATTTCATGAGCCCCAAAATTGAGTAGTGCCCCGAAGTTTTTTTTTTAGATGAATGAAAATAATATTTTGTAAAAGAGATATTTTTCTAAGACAAATTTACAGCACATGGAGCAAAAGGAATGTTATTCTTTTGAAAAAAAAAAAGTATAATGCATTTTAAAAAACAAAAATATGTAAACATATATATTTGACTTGAAAGTGACATTTGTATATGAGTTATAAACTGATAGCAATCAAAAATATTTTTGAAATATTTGTCTAAAATATGAAATAGATATAAAATATTTAACATGCGGCCATGACATTCTATTTCCAAAAACAAGAATTTATTAGATAATGTCTCGTTCTTATTTTGTATGCATTCACATATGACTATCATGTGCATAATAATGAAATTGACTCAAAACAACCAATACATTATTTTTCTTTTCTTTTCTTTTTTTTGTGCAAATTATCAGGCAGAAAAATAATAAACACTCACTTTACAAGATAAGTCAACAAAATCTTTCTCAGAGTGAAAATTCAGATTTGATGACCTTGCATTAACTTACCGATATGCCCATTCATTTCAGATTTCAATTTTTTTCCTTATGGGTTGATGATTTCAAATTTTAAGAAAAGAAATAGCGCCATAAAATCAAAGGTCATAATAACCTGTCAAAAAGAAAAGGTTTATATCCGCGCGGAAGATCCCACTAATTTTTTTTTACACATAAGAAAAGTATATTGCTGGTATACGGGTCATCGTATCTGTAGATTAAAGTTGAAAGTGCTCATTGACATCTTTATTCAATCTATTCCTTAAAAATAATCTTTCATCCAAACATTGTTGAACCGATATACACCTCTCATATGTTCAATCTAGATATTAACAAATCTTAAATCAAGTAATACGCAAAATACATATATTTTGATATAAAAAGCGTTGTCACTAATTGATTTGCGAGACTGTAAAAGATTCAATTCCATATTTTATAATATTTTGGAAAGGCATCTACGTTGAGCGATTATTGCACAAATTAAATGATATAACATTAGAATTTCAAAATATATTGTATTTCAAGTAAGAGAAAAATTATCTATACATATAATCAGTCACATAATTGGTATGCAAGATTTGAACTACTAATTTATGAATATTTTGGGTTCCCTCTTGACTTGTAATTTTCGTGCAGACAGCATTGCAATTTACAATAATCTTGCCTTCATTTTTGGAAATGTTACAAATAATTTACATGTGAGATGATTTGTCTTGGGGAAAGATGATATATAAATGCAAATCAAAGCAAAAGAAAAGTTTTCAAACGATGGTCCCGATGAATCGAAAGCTAAGGAATATGTTATAAGAGTTTACTAGGAGGATATAGTAAATAGTAATAAAGTAATTATAAGAATAAATTTAGTTACTAAATAATAATAATAAATTTATTTTTTTAAAATTAAACATTAAATGTATTTAATGTTGTCTTATATTTATTTAATATTACTCTAAATCTTAATTTAATTTTTTTGTAAAAAAATTTCTTTATTAAAAAAACTTTCCACTGACTATAACTACCTATTTTTTTACATCTTTTTGTTTTTCCCTTGTTATAATTTGGTTGGCCATAAGTGATGTTTGAGTCGTTTGACAAATAGAAAACTATGACACTTCATAGCAGACTGTACACTATTTCTAGACCAAGTAAAAATGGCGCGTTGTTCTTTGCTGTTCTCTTCCGATGGAACTAACAAGACAGTATAAATAGCTTAAAAATTTTATTATTTTGAACAGAAAAGGGAATGGGGGAAACTCAATTTCTTATAAACTAATTAGAAATCCCCAATAGATAGTTAGGTAATCCTATTCAATTACAACATTCTTGTTACACATCACCGGATTATAAATTACTTTCTTCTAGTGGACTTTTATATGGAAAGAGCATGGCCTAGGTATATCCTCTTGCAATTATACCTATATAGATAAATAAATAACACTAAGAGTTACAGAGAATCCTTAAGATTTATATAAAATATGCTCAAACTTAATGTACAATATATATCATGTATATAAAAAATAAAATTGATATACAATACACTCAAACTTGATGTATAACAGACTAAAATGAAATCAAAAAAATAAAAATAAAAAAAGCGAAACTATCACGTTATCTTCCGTGTATTTTGTCCCCTCCGCCCAACACGATTCATTCTCTTTTGGAGAAATTCTCTGATATCCTCTTTGAACAATCACTGTGTCAATTGTAATAAGGGCAGGCACGGTCCTTCTTGTCCTTGGTGGAGGAAGGCTCCTCTTTATTGGAAGTAGCCTTTTTTTTTTTTTTTTAACTTGAAGATTGGGGACGTGTGCCCTCTGGCCCTAATATTGTTATTATAATTGACTATCGGCCAAGCCAAATTATCTGAAGCTCCACGGAGAACATGCATTGAGAAAAAGGTCAGATTTTAAGAGGCTAGAATTAATGAGATATGGACAAACAAAGAGAACGAGAGATTCCACTTCTCGCTCGGAGCAACTAGAGGACCAATTATACGGAGCTAGCATCTCTGTGTGTCTCTTTCAATTAGTTACAGCTCGAAAAGATCATTCACCTTCTACCTTGAGATTCTCGAGCTTCGAGACTTCCTCTTAAAGCTTTTATTAATGTGAATTATGTTTTTGTTGAATTTATATATAAGAGAGATTTTTCAATTTTATCTTTCAGGCTTCAGCCTAGATGCTTACAAAATGGCTGTAATGTGGGCCAAAATATGACCATACAAAAGTATTGTCCCGATAATAATTCGCAGCATATACATATTATGGGCAGTAATATTACTGAATCATGATTGTTGGTTGCTTGTTTTCATTGCCATTATTAGTTGTGTTCATGAATCCAAAGACTACAAATTTACATCCGAAATTGTGCGATATGTAGGCTAGCGTGTGTTCTTGTGTCTCTTGCTTCTGTCCATCATTTTTTTTTTTTTTTTGGGTAAAGAAATAGGAAAGCGAATAATAGATAAGACATAGTATGGAAAGCACCAAATCAGACGTAAGTTTAGCTTCATTGAGTATCTTGATAGTACTTGAACTCAGAACTTCACAGTCTGAACATTTGACGCTTATCACTAAATTACAACAAACAGTTGTTATCTTTTCTAATATATTACAATGAGGTGAATGCCTGTGGCATGAAGCAGGCAGGAAGGTTCCTTCTCTAGATTGTTATTACGTACATATTGCTACATAAAAAGTTCCAAACAACTGGCTACTTTCCCATGCAAATCCCTCCTTCCCTTCCCTCTCTCATACACATGCAATGGCCAAGGAGATGACTAAGGTTATGGGGTTGAAGGCTGTGCGGCGAAGAGTAATTGTGCTCAGAAAGAGAAGCTTGGTGCCGCCAGTGCGGGGAGGCATCAAACGCAAAATTATAGCCATTTTCTACAAAACATTGAAGCATGGTGGCCAATATGCCATTCGTTACCTTCTTAGCAATGCCACCCACTAATGTTAGCCACATTGGTTTCCTGATGTGTTATCTACGTCCTAATGGGGGAAACTAATGTTTGTGCTTGCTTTTGTGGGTTCCGTTGTTGTTTCCAATTGTGTTATTAATTGACGCAGAAATAACGAGGGAAGAAATTATCTCCTTTCTCCCTGCTGGCTTCTCCTTGTAATTAAGCTATCATGCACTTACATATTTTCGAACTCTTTAATCAAGAATGGAATGTTTCCTTTGTTTGATACAGTTCTTTTTTTTTTTTTTTTCCTTCGTAGGCTATCTCCTTTATATATATATATAAGTTTCTTATAAACTAGCTTAACTAGATAATACTAATGTAGAATTCTTTAAACACGCCTGCATCCTAATCAACTAGATAAATACCTAAAGTCTTGTGAATCCTTATATTAAATAAATATTGTTGAGCACATGGGTCGAGGTTTATGAAGCGAGAGAACTTGATTAATTTGCACACATAAGATTCAAATATTACATGTTTTAAAATTAAAACTCATTTATAATTTTACGGTATATAAATTTATTTTATTATTTTTTATTTTAAATAAATCATATTTATTATATGATATAAGATTATAAGTAAATTATATTTAAAAAAATTAAATTAAAAATCCCTAAAAAAGAATAAAGAGGATCGAAGCTTTTATTCTTAGCTACTGAGCCAACCTGAACATGCTTGCGCCCGAAATTTTGTGCCAACCACAACGCTCCAATGTGCGGATCGTACGGAAAATAAGTACATTCAGTCTCCGCCGTATGATTACACCAAAATTATCAAGCAAGGAAATATTAAATAGTAATATTTAAATAATAATAAAATTATATGGACTATTAAATAATTATAATTTAATAAAAAAATAAAATATTAAATAAATTATTAAATATTATTTATTAATTTTATAATTATTTTATTACTACTTAAAATTAAATTGTATAAAAAAACTCTTAATATTATGCATAATTGAATTTCGCAACAGGTGAGACGGATCCTAAAAACATCAACTCGCAGTATTGTAAATGCTAGTCGCGGCAATTATCTAATAGATCGATGCAGAATTGCAACTCGTGTTCTAAAACAAGATGTATAATTGCAACTAATGATCACAAATGTACTATAAATAGTCATAACATTACTTCATCTGCATTTGTTCCAGGCAATGGTGATACCAGGATGGATATCTAACATGCAAGGGATACTTATGACACATAAAAATGCGCAAGAACCTTTCTTCATGTTAGAATAACATGATCTGTAATGTTCCGTCCATTTCAATCTTTGATTTTGAGAGCAAAGATAGAGATTTCATCATCTTTGAAAGAAATTCGAAAATAATAATTATCTCACCTAACAACATGAGATGAGCTCAGTCCACACGCATACACATGGTATATGCAGAAATGTGCAAAAATGGGGAAAAATATTAAGCAGGAGAAATTGTCTAAGCCAAAAAAAAAAAAGTCATTTCATGGTTCGAAGAGAGACATAATGATACAGCCAACTTCTAAAATATACACAGAATATAATAAATCCAATAAGAAAATCATCATCTCAACATAAGCCTCGGCAAATAGCACGGACAATCCATAATCCAAAGTTCAAACAGACATTATTCACTAAGAAATTAATCTCATCATCTGATGCAAAACCCCAATTTTCTAAGTGTATCAGAAACTGTACCGACACGGGATTAACTATACGACTAGTGAATCCTTTAGTATGACTTATTGGGTTTGGACGGTGTGAAGATGACTTGGCTCTTGCAAAATCAACCAGATCTTTGAACAGAGCATCTTCCGGTTTTTCTTGTTTGGCGGGGGTAGGTGTGTTAAGAGAGAGGTTCTGTGTCTGCCCTACTAAGCTGTCATAAGAGGAACCAGAGCCGCTGCTTGAATGAGAGGTGGCACCTGTAAAAGCCTGCTGTTGCTCAAAAAATTGCTGCCTTTGATTATACCTGGAAGGAGGGGGTGGAAGGGATCCTTGAGACTGAGTCTCCCAAGGAGCAGGAGGGAGCTGATCAGCAGATTTCCTTAATGGAGTTGGTTCATCAAATATAGGATGTCCTGTCAAGGTAGGCGATGAGTAGTTAATGCCATGTGGAGGAGGCGGCGAGGTAGAAAGGGTTGGAGAATAGGGCGGTGAGGAGGGCGTGTTGGAATGCGCTGGAGCAGTAAATGGTGTTGGCTCTGACTTTTTAAGGGATCCTCCTGACTTGTAGACATCACCACTAAGATAATCAACCATGCCAGAGTCCACACTGACTGGCCTCTTGGATGAGGGGGGAGGAGGAAGAACTGGACTGACTCGTGTTTGTTCAGTTCGAATGCTTACTGGATTCTGGCCTTGTACTTGTGAGGTATCTCTTGAAGACCTGCAGTAATAATATTAAGCCGATTTGTTAGAATGACAGTTTTCCCCACTTTTGCCTTAAATTACACATTTTATTTCAAGATCAATAAATTAATGCAAAACATGATATGATCTTCCAGCACACTTTCCCCACATGAAGGGCAGCTGATTCCTAGGTAAACAGACAATAATTGAGTTTAAAAAAATCATTTGCGAAGTTATCTAGCACTTGTCCATCTTTAGTTTCCAAGTAACCAAAATATTTGCATACAGTTTGTTTAGAGCCTTTCAGACCACAAACTAATAAACACAAATAAAATACCCAAGAAATGGTTGGGCCAGGGGAAAGGAATCATTGAAGAAAAAGCTCACAACACACCGACCTGTGAGCCAGCCGGGAAAATTCATCATCTGACTCCTCGTCATGGCTAACATTAACGAAAGGCATCACTGGAGTTTCTGCTTCCCTTTCTGAAACAGAAGGAGTTCCTTTTGCCATGTCATCATGCCGACGAAGCACACGCTGCAAGTTGTCATTTAATGCCAAACCCTGGCATAGAAGTTCCTCATCCCTGGATAGAAGCATCTATGTCAGTATTGTCAAGACTCTGAGAAAAATCTAAAAGTGATCACATCCTTACACTGTATTATTCACAAGAAGCAAGACACGTTTTTGGTAAGAACGACACTGGTCAACAAGATCAACAATCACTTCTTGCTTCAATCCCTGCAATGATATCCGTCAGTCAAAAAACCATCACAATTGATGTGTTGCACAGTCATACTCACAAAGAGACAGCAGTCAGATAACAAGCTTAAATACACGGGAAAATCAGCATAAACCAAAGAACCACAAACAGGTATTGTGGAATGATGCTTTGGTGATTTTTGCAAGAAGATCTGACACAATATATGTACCATAAAATTTCTTCTTCTCGTCCTTAATAGCAAGCTGGAGACAGAATGCATATACACGGAAATTTGCTTTTTCAGCGTCAGTTAATTTTCCTTTTTCTCTCGTAGTGGATTTTCCTCCCAATTATCTTGGCTCCAAGCAACTTAAAGGACAACTACAACAAACTAGGTGAAAGGGAACCGAAGAAGTATTTTTTTTATTATGTTCCAACTTAATTGAGTAATAGAATAACCCAAGGGCATCACCACAGACCCAAAAAAAAGAAGGGCTAAAGAAGATGCTGTGCATATATTTTGACGCTGAGACGAGGAAACAACACAATTTTCCCCATTCTAAACCAAAGGAATTTAGAAACACCCATTCACGAAATAAATAGATAGCAATATAGCATAAACATTTTAAAAACCTTTAGAAAAGGAAGATTACCTCAGGGTTCTTAGGATCCAAGGCACTAAGCATTTCCGTCAAGACATCTGCTAATCCCCGAGCATTTTGAATCTCTGCCAAGCTGAAGGTAAACAAAAAAGAATTGTGTATAAAAGTGATGAATTGCTCATATGGGAAGAGGGGAAGATTGAGACTTCTAGGACTATGTTACATAGTCAGCTATATGTGGGAAAAATGGAGCTTTCCATAAAGCCGTTTGATTTTATATTCTTTATAATCACTGCCACATATTCCTGTTTATGTCCTTTCATGTATGGCCACAACAACCAGGTTTTAAAGAGACCTGAGAATTTCATTTTGACGAATGAGCACATAATTAGAAAGTTGACAAGAAGACCTAAAAAGTGGCATAATAACTAGTTTGGCAGTCTCTTAATGTCAGCAAAGCACCAAGTAACAAGGAATTGAGGATGTAAATTGTGTCTCAAACCCCTCTATAGGACAAAGAGTAGAGGAAGATGTACTTCTAAAAAAACACCAGAAATAATATTCTTTACTATCAGTTTTCACTTTCCTTTTTTTCTGCACAAACCACCAGAAAAGGGTTTTTTGGTGGGGGGAAGGGGGGGGGGGGGGTTGGTGTTGTTCCAAGGGGCATAGCTGAATATGCATAGAAAGTTACCATCATATGAGTAACATTTTCATACTAATATTTCTAAAAAGGAACAACATTCTAGTCTCCCTTTTGTTGAAAGTTCCTAGGAGAAATTCCAAGTCAGGTAAGCTCAATTGCCATCTATGCAAACGACGCGAAAAAGAAAAAGTGACTTTGTCTATAATTTGGGACAAATGTAAAGAAATAATAAATCTCAACCAGAACCTGAGATCAGAGGGATCAGACTGGAGGGAGGCCTGAATAGCAGCTTCTTCATATGCTGAAGGTGCATGAACTATTGGTTGTGTTTGTGGAGGAGTGAAAAATGGTGCACTGTTCTCTTCTCGGGGTGGAAATTCAACTCCAGCAGTCTATCAAATAGCATCAGTTAGTCTCACAAAACAGGGCTTTGCAATATGAAAAGAAAATTAGTGCATGGTACTCAAACATTATGGCAGCAATTTACTGAATTGCTCTGCAACAGGAAACCTACCTCTAAGCAATGGAGAAAAGGTCATGTAACACAAGTAACAATGATGGAGGGTATGAAACATTTACATGATATCCAACGTCTAAATATAAGAGTCACAAGGAAACCAATCTCTTTCACTCAAAATCATGTCTCGAATGCATGTAAATCAAACAGAAGCAATACCCAAAAATTATAGATGCTCAAGAAAATCTATAGACAGCTTCAAATTACCCTTAGCTCATTATAGGCAGCATGATATTGGGGATACCTCCCCCTTGGGCCTCCAAAGCTTCTTGCCATGTGTCTATCAAAATTAGAATCTTTTCCCTCACATTCAAATCTGGCTGCAAGAGGAGTGTATAGTGCATCAAAATAAAATCAATACAACCAGAGTAAGAAAGATCCATGGCACAGGTCATAGGAAAAATGCGAACCTTCTTCTTCACTATTTTGACCATGTCGTGTAAGATATCACGCTCAATAATCTGCTGAAAAACATTCTCACCGCAATTTTTGCTAAGGGTCTCCAGAACCTAGATCAAAATTTCACATGCAAAATGTCAGTAGTATGATACAGCACCTTCTTCACTCTCATGCAAGATAGGAAAGCAGACCTGTGGCAAGCATGCAATATATATTTTCTCAGCCACATATTTAAGGACAAAATTTTCGGCACAGTGCATATGATATAACAAACTTGTGGCATTTAAAGGAACCACATGGCAAGATTGCTGTTTTCTACAGTTTATGATTCTCATAGAGAAAACGAGTTAGCAAGCATATGAATCTTGAAATGTAAAGAGAATACTGACAAAAAGAGCTAGTAGTTGTATTTTAGGATTTTTGCTGCCTAGTCGCTTCTTGAGTACTTTCAAGGCATCCTTTGCTTGCCTGCAACAACAATTGAATTCAAATAAGATCATGGAAGGAAGCATAAGTTGAATGCAAAAATGAAATCAACATAATTCTGTAAGTGCAGGGAATTGAAGACCAAAACCTTAGATATCCACTGACTTAGACTATTAGACCTCATTTTCACCACAATTAATGCCACAAGATGTTCTAGTAATGACATCAACATATCACTAGACTCATGTTAAGCTCAAGCAAAGGGCAACTATCTTTAAAAAAGTTGTAACTAAATCCTGCATCGGCATATGTAGACAACCAATTATTGCATAAATTATAAAAGAAAATGCATTCACCAATGGCAACCAAAAATGTCACGACCGGAAAGGCACAAATGGTTTCAAGAATCTATACGAAGCAGAACAAACATCATTCAAATAATCAACATCGTATGAAAAGCATATATGCAACACAAGGCCTACATACTCCCACTCACGGCTTAAAAACATATTCTGATAAAAACCAAACAAATATACTCATAGTTCCTACCAATTTAAGATATCCCATGTCATGTTTGCATAACATGGTATCATAAACGTAGAACATGGTTTGTCATAGTCGTCAAGTAATCCAACCAGCTCAAAACAGAAAAAGAGCAATACCGAGGATCCATGTTGATAACGTCACACAGCTCAATGTTAATAGCCCAGTCTGGACCAATCAACATATCACTCGTCGCCCTCTCCGCACATGATGCCGCATCATTAGCCATAACTATGGTCGTCGCCTAATCCAAGCCCACTTTTTTCCCCCAAACCTTCCAAGAAGCAAAATAACATAATCAATCGCAAAATCCAATTATTAAACTTGAATTGAGATTGAAAAAAAAATCATTTTAACCAGTAATAAACGCATGAACAGAATGAACGAAACATCATCAAGTAAGCAATAAGGCGTAATTCTCCCTAAACCCATCAAAATTCAAGGAGAACACAATAACCCCAAATCAATTTGAACACGATCAAAGCATATAATAATCCTGAATCCACAAACAAAACTTACAAGCTAAACCCAATTCACCCAAGAACCAATTTAACCAGAAAACAACTGAATATATGCCGCTGCAATTTAAATAAATAAATAAATAAATAAAACCCACAAGAACCCAACAGCAGAAATCAGCGAAAAAAGCACAATCGACAACATAAAGAAGAAAAAAGGGAAAAGAAAGCAACCCAGTTCATCAAAATTGAAGACAGAAGAGAAAACAAAACAAAAAAAGATGGCCAATTTAGGGGACTAAGGATCTTCGATTTGATGCTTACCTGTCAAAAAATATAAGGAACGAAGTAGAATCAGAATCGAAGTAAGAAGCGATGGATCAGCAGTACTGCTTTTGCTGCTGTGCAAAGGCAAGATGACGAGGATGACGAGAGAGAGAGAGAGAGAGAGAGAGGAAATCTAAAAAAGATTGGAAATTGAATGCTTCAAAGCCTTGTAATAAAAGCAATTAACGTTCGTTCAAACCAAAAAAAAAAGGCAATTACAGATAATTAATTTATTAGCGTCTTTCTTTTCCTTATGCGCTAAAAAGAAACTCTTTTTTTTTTATAAACCAAGAGAAACTCTTTTTTTTTTTACAAAAAAGAAACAATTTTTTTTAGTTACAAAAAATACTGTAAAGTTAAAGAAGAATAGAGTTACTAATACACTTTTTAAATATAGGACTAAGAATTATAAATAGAGTATTTTAATTAATTATTACCTGTGATAAATTTTGAGATCACTTTTTAAAGTTTATGATTAGATATATTTGTGTATTATTTGTTTAATTAACGAGAAACCATATTTTAGATTGAAAACCAATTGGATGTGAACTTGTAATCCTGTGTAATAATTCGGAGACATTGGAATCTATTTAAAACCTTTATAATTTTCTCGGTCCTATAAAAATTTATGGGTTACCCAAGAAATTAAACCAATTATTAAATGCTTAAGATTGGAAAAATCAATATATTGCATTAATGATAAATAGAAAAGTTATGGACAAAGGTTTTGTATCCCTCTGATGAGTGAAAAATCATAATAACTTTGGCCGGTTGACTAATGCCTCAAGTAACCAGAGCATCTATAATTAATAATTATGATAGAAGTGAAAGTTTGAATAATAATTTAAAATATTTTTACATTGTTAATTTAAGTTTAAATTTTCACTCTTTGTAGTCTTTTCTAGCTAAAAGAGATGGGTGTCATCGCTCAACGTGCACTTAAAAGATCTAATTGACTCTTGGATATTAAATATACGGTTTAATAATTTTTAAGTAGGTTATAATAAAACCTTATTTAGATTTATTAGTATTTAAATAATAAATTTTTTAAAAAAAAAATTAAATGAAAATAATAATAAATCATCTTCAATTTTAATTTACATACATGGTAATCAACAAATCTACAGTATATTTTAAAAAAAAAAGTTATCAATTACGCAATTGCTAATTAATAATTACAGGCTTCTCAAAAAAAAAATAATAATAATTACAGGGATTTCCTGTACTGACTTTTTGTTGATTAGCTGGGGGGCGGGGCTGGGGATCGGACGAGCCGAAAGCGCGTTGTTTCTGTACCTACACCGACCGTAGCTTTCTTTTTTCTTTCCGAGATCCAAAGTCAAACGAACCAAAAGCGGGACCCCCCTGGCCTGCCTTTGCAGAATGGTTGACCTGTTGCGACGCAGACAAAAATAAGAATAAAAACCTTTTAACAATTTTAATTAGTTATTTTAATAAAAATAAAAAAATATATGACTTATGTTTTTTATATTTTTGACTCTTTAAAGTTAAGTTAAATAATTTTCACTTGATAATATTATTATAGAATATTGTATATTTCATTTAATTATAATAAAATATTATTATGCATAAAAAATATGAAAATTGTGATTATTAGTTATATAATTATATATTTGTGAGTATTTATCTCTATATGTTTACATGTCCATTATATTTTTAATTCATTTAGAAGATCATTTATGAACGCAAATTTTATGGATATGAATGAGCTAAAAAAATGATTTTATATTACTGTACCTATTTTATATCATATAAATAAAATTCTATTTAACATATTGAAAATTATTCTATAAAATATTATTTTGATAGCTTAACTAAGTAAATATGGTACCTTACAAGTTTTTCGAAGAGGATGGCATCGCTTTCACCTCACTTGGTAGACCATGTGCACTATGAATTTTTAAAAGAGTAAACTTTTATGTTTAGCAAAGATCATTAAGTCATTTGTACAATTAGACGAAAGAGATATACGTTTAACTTCACTGAATATCTTAACAAAAATTCAAACTAATAACCTAAGAGTAAATATTATAAAATATTATTAGTAAAGTATATAATATTTTATATGTCATATAAAATTATTTTACATTCCATTCTCATTAATTACAACTTTCAGCTAAAGGGATTAGAAGACATGGACCGAGAAAGACAGTCCATTCCATATGACATGGATCACTTCAGATGCCTAATTTGCAGCATCCTACGATGTCCTTGTCTGCACAAACTCGTCGAGGAAAGCTGGAAGAGAAAATTTTTTGGTTATACCAAGCACAGATAATATGTCAGCAATTAATTCTAACACATCGACTTGAAAATTGATTTGAACAAGACTACTAAGGTTATAGTTTGAATCCTGCTGATCTTTTTTTTCTTTTTTCTGAACATAAAATCCTGTTCATCTATTTTGTTAGTGGTTCATATGCTCTCGTATAATAATTTTCTATGTACTTAAAGTATGTTCAGCTATCCTTTCCGATTACCCGAAATAAAAAATTATGTTCAAGTAGTCTAGTAAGTAATTAAGGTCTCAACATGCCTAGTTTCACAGACTTGTATTTACATCTTGTGGTTAAGCCAGAAAAAAATATGAGAATGAGGGAATCATTCCTCGTGACTAACGAGAAGAAAAATTGATCGTTTAACAATTTAGAAGTGGTGATTATATATATGCATTTGTGCTGTAGTATAGTCTAATAACTGTCAAATTTAAAATTTAAAATAAAATTTAAAATTTAAATCTTATATCTTACTTACAATTCAATATCCGTCTCCCAATTCAAGTTAAATGCCTCATTCTCAAATTCAACTAGAACAAAATAAACATGAGCCTATGATGTGGAAGAGGGAATTAGTCAAACTCATTGAAAAATTCAGTTTTTCTTTTTTCCGCATTATATACGCATTAGCTTATAAGGAAATGCCACATAAATTGGGATAGCTTGTTCAATTACCTGGAAAAACTTTTACAAGTCAAAGAACGTCTGCTACTATGCACAAGAATTTCCAACTCTTTCTCTCGTTTCCATGCCGATCCGCGTGGAACATTCTTCTTGAAGAATAATGTCAGCAAAGGGACTAGAAGAATTTGACACTTTGACCGAAAAATGAAATCACCGTTCAAATGCTGGCTGTTATCAGTTTATCATCCTAATTGATTGAAATTTGCAATATCACCACAGGAAAGGAGTGAGATTCTTACACTGTATTAAATTGTTATATATCTTTAAGTAAAATGACAAAACTATTGTAATAATACTATTTAAAATTAAATTCTATAATGGAATTCAAGAAAATAAGTTTAGATTTTGTTTTTTGTTTTTGGTCATTTTAGAGTTGCAAGAGCAGCAGTAAGAAAGAAAAAATTATATAAGTACGTGCGTAAGATTTAAAATTCAAATCCTAAATTTTACAATTCAAAACTACTACACTCAACTATTTAAACTATTCTTAATCTGCAAATAAGCTTATATTAAATAAGCTCTTTCACATTTGCCTTCTGTTGCTTTTTTGGGTTGGGGGGTAGGGGTGCGGTCTTGGACTTAGAACACCCGATCCATGTAAAAGGCCACTGGGTTCACAGCTGAACCCTGGTTTCTTTGGGCATTTCCAAATCCACAAGTCTCTGTCTGCTTAGGTCCGGTTGTCAACAAAGATGATTTTCCAACCCACTCCCCAAGCTGCGATGCGTTCATTTGATATTGTTCAAGGTCCACATGAGCAGTTGAATTCGAGAATATACTGTCCATGAATTAAGATAACATTTATTGGGTTCTACACGGCCCACATGCTTACTCCCTTACGAAGATATTTGGGCTGAGATGTATCAAGACACTAGTTGTGTTTTCCTGTCGTCACAGTACGTAAATGGTACCATCTGCGGGCGTGGTTAGTTGGCAACGCGTTCAAATTTTAAATGAGATATTCCGAGTTGAGTACCGCTAAACTCAACGTTGTTTGAGTTGAGATTTTGAGTATAACTAAATTTAAGTTTATTTAATGTGAGTTCTCTCATATTCTTTTGAATTCTTAGAAGAAGGGTCAATATTTCTGATAAGATCTCTAAATACTTTTGTTCTCTATTGTCTTTGACAAAAAAAAAAAAAAAAACGAAAATAGTACCACTAAATAAAAAAAAAATTAATATTTCGTATTCATAGAACAACTATTTTTTTAAATATTAGGTGTAATATTTATTTAGTAATAAATTAGCAATCAAATGAGATAAATTATTAAAATTATATTTTAATTTAAAAATAAAATAATGACATTAAATAAATTATGTAATTATTTTATTAATATCTAAATTTAAGTTGTATAAACCTTGTTTTTTTTTTATTGTTTTTGTCAAAATAGAACAACTAATTGAAACGGAACGGTATGTTAAAACCTTTTCTTCTTAAGGGTTAAAATTATGAAATTATAAAGAGGATTAAAATTAAAAAAAAAAAAAAAGGAAAACCTTTCCATCATGAATTCGAGTCTAATAGTCGTGCTCGAGCACATGTGAACATAAATTGCCCATAAATGCGTCCCCTCTCCTGCATTATTGCACATGCCCTGCGCTTTCGTGATTTTTCAACCAGCGATCGGACAAAAGAATAAATTGGAAGAAAAAAAAATCACATGCGCTTTTGATAACAATTTTTATTCTTTTTTCTTCTTTTTCATACTTTTTATTTTTTTTTTAAATTCAACCATCAATTCTAAAAAAAAAAAAAAAAATACCCAAAAAAAAAAAATCAGAACCTTTGCTCTCTCTCTCCTCTGAAACTTCCAATCAACGACTCCTTCCCCTCTCCGTTATCGTTCCCAGGTCCGTTATCATTCTTTTCATCGCTATCGCGATATATGACGTTAACTTACGTCCGTGAGAAGGAAAGTAACAGACGTGGCCTGCAGCGACGGTGTACCGGCGGTGGTCAGGCGCCGCCTCGACCAGTTCCTTGTGCTCCGGATCCCAACGCCGAAACATCAATTCTTCGATCTTTTTCATTTACCGCCGCGTCAACAACTCAGTGATTTTCTTTTGAAAACTTGATCAAGCGAAAGGGCATCACTTTCACGGTGGCTGATTTCGCCAGTGTTGTCGACGTTAGTTGTTGTCGTTCTTCATATCAATGCAAAGTGAGAGATTTGGGAATTAGGGTTTATTGGCCAAAATTTTTAGTTCGGGAA